>OU452224.1:24470102-24630102 GCA_911728455.2 Marthasterias glacialis
TACGCGATTCAGACAGCACTATCACCTAAAGAGATGGTGCTGACTTCAACATGTTATTATTATCCAAGCCTATTGACTTGTGTTCAACTTTGAAGCAGCGTAGTTTTCTGACCAGACCCAACCCGTGTATTATACGGTGCATATCCCCCCTCCATTTCCCGCGAGAAACCCTCAGTTTTTTTTTCTACTCCGGATCGGGAACACAACCTGCACCACTGTATTATATCTCTGCGATTGCGTGTTGACATTGTGTTCGCAAATATTGACCTACTGCGCAGCGTCCCCCGAAAAAAAAGTCAAGAAACCTATCCACACAGCAAGAAAGGCAAAGCACCATGCTAGGAATATAAAGGCAATTTACACAGAATATAACAGAACACATAATGAAAATCTAATTATTATTTTATTGATGATTATTTCATAAGGCTTGAATGGTTGGGGGTAGCAAAGTGAAGTCCGATTTGAGATAGAGGGGCAAACACAAAATGAACGCGTTAAAGTGTAGCTGTCCGATTATGTTTCTTGAACAAGTGAATGACGCTGTGGGACCCAAAGGGAGTCCTGCTCTGCGTAGGTTGCGAGAAAAAAAAACCAATATTCCTTGAAAGAATATTGCCTGTATACAAAAACAAAATTAAGAAAAAAATGCTGGGGTAATTTTAAGGCACAACATCACAACTATTTCAATGTTACAAATCAAAACAAATAAATCAACAAAAAACAAAATAGCAATAACTCAGGATGTAGATTCAAGGGATCATGTGGGCTATGTTGACTCGATTTCTTTATCAGCCTTACCCCTCTGTGGATCCATGGTTCGAATCCCACCTCAGACCGAAGACTTTCACATGTGGATTGGGTATTCAGTCCCTACCTGATTGTATTTGGGGTTTTCCCCCTACATCCCAAACTGAACTTTGTTTTCGTTACCTATTGACCAGGTCACTGTAACTAATTGGTTGGATTTGTGATAAAAAAATAAATAAATAAACAGGCTTGAAAAAAAGTAGTGTTTATTTTCTGAAAAGAAACAACATTTTTTTCTCTCGTTTCCTATTCACCAAGTCACTGTCGCTAATTGTCTGGTTGGATTTGTGATAAAATAAATAAATAAACAAGCTTGAAAAAAGGCAGTGTTTATTTTCTGAAAAGAAAATGGATATGTTGGTTTCGACCGTGACCGTTTATCTCATGTCATAAGTTAAAAATGAAGCTCAAATTATCAAATATCTTGCCTGAAGACCAAGACAAAAAGGTCCCGGGCATTTTCTCATGATGGTTTGTTAAAAAGATCGGTGGAAATGACATATTCACAAGGTGAGGTATTCTTTTTTGAAACAACATAATGTATACAAGGTTCTTTTGTTTGACCGACAGACTTAAATAAACGTGTGCTCTTTTTGTGTTAAGAATCATTACGTCGGTCATAATTGGGGCAATCCAAATCCAAATGGCAAATTAAAATGTCCACCCCTTCCTGGGCAAACACAATGCACCTTGCACGCAACGGACCAGTTGAAATAGTCAACACACAAAAGCAAATATGAACGGCTGGAATGTCAACGTAGTAGAGGTCAACAACTTACCACTGCCTTTACTTCAAGAGACCAAGGTGGAGGGGCTATTCATAGAACTGTAATCAGTGGCTTGTATTGAGACTAGCGAGCCTGTTATATAAATATATACAATGGTATAATGATAGCGACGTATAGGCGGTCTGAAAGGGACTACTATTGATACTCCATATAACCTCCGTCGAATGGTTTCATTCTAAAGACCACAGGTATCCTGATTTGGGGATAAAGGGTTCGGATCAAGGTATACGTAAATCCCGATTGGGGTAGTATCCACGCAATTGCTTTTAACTCCGATTGGGGAGCGCTGATGCCCTCATCGTGGGGAGAGGATCTCATACGGTATGACACACTCCAATCGGGGTAGTTTGGGAGCATTGTCATCGGGAGTTTACCGTCAAGAGGGTATTATATCCTCATGTGGAGAAGCTGGCTCCAATCAGGGCAGTGTATTTCATGTTTATTATGGGGGATTGAAGACTGAAGATTTTTTTTCTCCCCCAAACCAAGGTTATGCCCCAGCCATTCCGCTAAAACAGATATCAAGATTGTGTGCTGGAGATGTGTAGTCCAAAAACCGGCGTTAACCAGAATAAATCTTGCTTATAGTGAACAGGTCACACCTAGATAAAATGGGGTTGGGGTTGGGACCCTCGTGTGAATTCTTTTATTATTTCAATTTTATTTGTCTCTCCATGAAAAACAAACAAATAAATAACATACACTTACTAAAAATTGACAGGTCGTTGAGGGCGGCTGGAGCCTCCCCAATGCCCCCCCCCCCCCCCACACACACACACACTGGATCAGGTTGGAGCCTAATTTACATGGGGGCTTTCATTACATTCCTTGTTGCTAGTTCCCTGCGTACTTTGGGCTCAACGTATAAATTTGTCAAGCGAATCTCCACCGCTTAAAAGCTTTACGAATTCCCTGCTTCAATAATCGTGGATTTTCAGTGCTAATCATGTTCTTCAAACACATCATTTATTTATGAATAGGCTAACATCGGCATTTTGGGTTTGTCTTGTATAACATTACCATCAACATCTGACACGGAGTCATCCGACGTCATTTCAACTGGAAATTTCCAATTTAAAATCAGAAAGAGAAAGAAAATGATTTCGAAAAGGATCCTGCCGAATTAAAGCTCCGACCACTTCGCATTCAGGCCAATTTTCATAATGCCATACATTTTAATTTAAGACTTTCGTTAAATACAGATAGGTCTTTACTTACAGCCTGCGCTCCACGGGTTGTTCAAACAATTCCCCGGACTGAGAGTCAACCCCCAGCGAGTAGGCGATAGTTTGCACTAAGATCAGCGCGAATTGTCTTTCTTTTTTAAAAGATCTCACCACAGCCCTCGCTACAAATTGCCCCTGCTAACCAAATCATAGGCCTCGCCGCCCTTCGTTAGATTTCAGAACAACACGGTAAACAGTGCAGAGGATTATTGAACGTATATCTAACACGGGTCGGCCAATCCCCACCGTAAGCCCCGCGTAAGGGCGACTGTATGTCAGGGGACGTGGGGGCGGATCGTGCGGGAGGGAGGGAAGGGGGGGGGGACACGACACGCGACTCATAGATGACACACGCATGTGTGGTTGTGCAATTATTAACATCATCACAGCGAAAAGGGCCAAAAGTGCCCGCAAGATTAGCCAGCGAGCCTGGAGTCATTGTGGAAATTGTGGGGATTTATGAGGAACGTAACGAGCTGAAAATAAAGTAACTGTACAAAATATGTAGTTGTTTTTGTCCTCTTCAAGATAGGAGCAAGAGCTTTAGATAAGTCTAAGGTGTCAACGGACCGTGAGATTTGAGATGCTATGTATCACTACCAATGTGAGAGCACTACTTCTGGTTCTTATTGTGGGACAGTTACACATTGAAGATGGCATGGTGGGCAACAGTAATCCAAGGGAGTTGTGCATCGAGTAACCCCCAGATGTTGTCTTATTGTTATTTATTTAGTATTACCATTATTTTGTTTATTTATTCGTTTTGTCACGACAGAGCTGTTTCGACCAGGGGCATTTGTGTGGCATGATTGCAGGTATGGAGAAATGGGTTTAAGAGTTCGGCAGCGGCGTGGGGGGGGGGGGGCTGGGGGCACGTGCTCCCCTTCCTCCATAACTTCTCAGTGCCCATCCAGGTGCCCCGTGGAAAAAAAAACTAGAAACATGCATAATTCATAAAAAGGGACCCTGCCCCATCAAACAATCATGGCTAGGTTCTTCCATTAACTCATTCATTTATTGGTTAAACAGCATTATTGTCACAGTGATTAAACAATGAGCTGATCTTTGTCCATCATTGCAAATATTCTATTCTAAAAATCTAAACCATATTTATACGAGAACGACACTGCAGAAGTGAAACTTCACAATACAACAAGTTTAAATATCCAGAAAGAAAACGCTGCAAACAATATTGATATTAAATAATATTTCAGTTGTTTCAACTGTTATGATGGTAGTGTGAGTTTGGGTTTATTCAAACATTAAAGTTGACGTTGGATCTACACTCACAAAAACATCTTGCACTGAAAAACTCCATCGCACAGCACCCATCTTTGGAGGTGCTTTATTTAAGGACAAATGTTAGTGCCTCCTTTGTTGTTGTTGTTGTTGTTGTTGTTGTTGTTGTTGTTGTTGTTGTTGTTGTTGTTGTTGTTGTTGTTGTTGTTGTTGTTGTTGTTGTTGTTGTTGTTGTTGTTGTTGTTGTTGTTGTTGTTGTTGTTGTTGTTGTTGTTGTTGTTGTTGTTGTTGTTGTTGTTGTTGTTGTTGTTGTTGTTGTTGTTGTTGTTGTTGTTGTTGTTGTTGTTGTTGTTGTTGTTGTTGTTGTTGTTGTTGTTGTTGAATAATCTGCAGATTGCATTTATGTTGTTAATTATTTATTAAGATTTTTACAAATATGTATTTATCATTCTGCTCGGTCTGTTCTTTTTTCTGTTTTATTTTGTACTACTCGTTTATTTTATTCATAAATAGTTTTTGTTTATTTATGTTTGTACTTGATTTATTTTTGGCAGGAGGTGGGAGGGGGATTAATGTGGGTGGTTTTCAGTCGATTTGAATGGGGCCATGACCTCATCTGACCCCTTCATCTACCTTTACTATGGGGAAAGATAGCACCGTAAGCTCGATGACGTTTTCCCTTTAACATACGTCCGCTTTCTCGCCGGGGGCCGTTCAATCCAGCACTCCGGCGAGCAGGTACAACGACAAAATTACCGCTTCAAGTGTTGGTGACAGGGTTGAGTGGAGTGTAATTATGTGAGGGTAGGCAAGGGTACGAGTTCAACAAAATGGGTTCAAGATTCTTTAAGGGGCGAGGTTGACCTGTTTTCAGTTATTTATTTTGTATGAGTTTTCTTGTTTCTTTTCCTTTTTTTCCTATGAATTCGAGTACGTTGAGTGACTTATCATTAGGAACAAAATTTCCTGATTTCCTTTCGTTCTAAATTCGTATAAAATAATTATGTGGAAACATTTGAAATTTAAAAACATGAGAAAGATGTTGACTTGTACAGGACACTCCAGTTGCCTTGTTTTAAAATAATCTCATTTTCAATTTGGTTACGTTAATTTATTGATCATTATGAATAAAAATTGACATCCATTTCTCCACGGAGTCAGCAAATAATTTTAAATACAAAAAGTGTAGTTACAATTCAAGAATATGGCACAAGAAAGAAAACAATTGACTTAACACGATGTAATAATTTTAATAAATTAACACAGACGGGGCAAGAGGCGAGAAACATCAAGCATGGAGCAAGAAGAGTGTTTGCAACAACTGCCTAAAACAGGCACAAAGGTCACCTTAACATCATATGAAAATGTATGAACAATATTTTGACTTGGCGACAGGAGATGGCATTTTGGAACGAGTCTCATCTCACTCAGGGATAGTGAAGATAAGTACGAGAATTCTCCCCGAAATGAAAGTAGGAGTTCTCACCAGATCCCAAATCTCCTCCTCGGCAGTGGGTTAAATAGCAGGACGAGTTCTGTCAGAACTGAGGAGTGGCGTAACCAGATGGGGGACGGGGGTGGGGGTGGTGGGGGGGGGGGGTGGCTTGCACCCCTCCCTTCATCGAAAATATGCACACCTGAATGGTTGGATACATTAAATAGCCCCAAGTTATATCTTTGCTCCCCCCCCCCCGAAAAAATGTGTGTTATGCCATTGGAACTCAGAAGAACGAGTTCTTATGCAAGAGCTGAGTTCTACTCAGCGAACTAAAGCTATATTGATACCTTTTCATGTATCGCCTCAAATCGCAAAGTTCAATTTGAGTTGTGGTTTTCACAGAACGGGGGGGGGGGGTGGTAGACGAGCTAGTCACGCTTCGCCAGTCTATCCTACTTGCAACATCAATTGCTGAGTATGAAATAAACTAGTTCACGGGGACAATCATGTGACAGCATCTTCTTGACATCCCTGCAAAAACTGGGGTGTTAAATTGATTCTCTTGATATTATGTGACAACACCGACGTGGTGTTAATTTAACCAACAATAAAGCAAATGGGATGACCTATAGATACCAAGAGAATCAAAACACCAGCGTTTTTTGTTTTTTTTTTTTTTTTTTGCAAGGAGTGCTGGTTCTGAGAAGAAGCAGAGGTGACTTGAGTCTCGACGTTTCGAACAGTGTTACCGTGCTTGTCTTAAGGAGCATGTTGGAAAAGGAACAGAGCACACCGCTCGAAACGTCGACACTCATCTCATATCTTTCAAGATGATGTTGTTAAGAAGTAACCATAACTAGTACATTTGCGGGTACCATGCACAAACCATATTTAGAGATTTATACGTGGCTGTACCCGCAAGTTTACTAGTTATAGTTACCTCTGATTCCCCACACCAAGTAAGGCTTCCAACATTACTTGTGGTATTATTGTATTATTAAATTGTTGTCTCCCGTAAACTATACTTTATTTTTCACTTTCAAAACAATGCAAAGCTTCACATTGTCCGTAGCCATCAGTAATTTTGGCAATCAATAAAGCTGTGGAGATCAGGCTGGCTTAGTGGGTTCTTTCCCTGCCTTTCACTTCTTTGGACTCCGGTTCAAATCCCCTCCTCAGACCGGAGCCTTGCATGTGGATTTGGTTTTCAGCCCCTACTGGGTTTTCTCCCGCATCTAGAACTGAACACTTCTACTCGTTTTCTAATCGCCATCATGATGGCGTTTGCGCTGTTTGATGTGCAATGGAGAAAAAAAAACAGAAAACAAGACAGTCAGTCAACCATAAAATAGTTAACTAATAATCTCATTGCTTTGATTTTACTTAAAGCCCCAGCTCAACATTGGTAAGAAGAAAAGCATAAAATAACGTTCACAGATTTACTCACACCTTACATGGTATACAGATAATAGTGGTAGACAACCTTTTCTTGAAATATTGCTGCCTGAAGTGTTATCGTTTTTAACTAATGAATGTATAAAATCCAAAATTAGTTTTCGTCTCAGTGAGACGAAAACTCTGCCTATAGGAATGCGTATTCACCAATGCTGAGTGAATTGTTACCGTTTTCTCGCAAATGAAACAACGAAATGAGCTGACATTTTCACAGGTTGATTTTATTACAGATATCTTGATTTGTGCAAAGAATGGAAGCATTTACAGACACTTTACCAATGTTGAGCTGGGGATTTAAGTACAAAAACAACCCATTTTTTTTTTTTTTTTTGAAAATAATAATGATAATAACAATAATAAAGCGACGAAATTGAAGAAAACTGTACTAACTCTACGTATAACGGTTCGGTATTTTATTTTCACATCGGGGTCGTTATGTTTACTTCGTATACGGTCGGAGAACCCAACAGCAACTTCTTGGAAAGACTGCATTTCGGATGGAAATTGTTCATATAGGGATTATTTGTACAAATATATAGTGATTCGGGTAGATCTGTTGTTTTATAATCTTTTTTATGTTTCCTCAACGGGGTTGTGAAAATAAAGTAAATATTGTGACGTTCCGATCGCACGCCATATTCAAACATGGTTGCCGGTTGTCTAGGGCCTTTCACATTCTTTAATAAACAGCATCCATGCGCCAACAAGCTATAAGCTTGAACCAAGCTGATGACAAAAAAAGGGGAAAAAATACCCCACAACATGCAGCACCACCATGATACAATTAACGTTTCCTTAATGGTTGGTGCTTAAAGCAATGTAATATGGGACACAAAGCTATACTCCTGCTGCTGAATGTCCACTCTAGTGACTATCCATTCATACCCCCATCGTATAGAAACCACGAGATACCCCAGAACAATGGTTTCTGCCTTGTGCGAACATCCACCCCCCCCCTCCCCCGCCCACAGGGACCTGCTAATTATCGTCAAGCTTCCTTCCCTTAAAGATGTTGCTCAAAACTCGATTTGTGAGGAGAGCATCGGTCTAGTATACTTTTTACATTTTCATTAAAGGATGGTACATCATTGGTTTTTGGAAGAGTACATTCATTCCAATCCTCTAGTTTTCAAGAAACATATCATAAAGGGATGGTACATCATTGGTTTTTGGAAGAGTACATTCATTCCAATCCTCTAGTTCTCAAGAAACATATCATAAAGGGATGGTACATCATTGGTTTTTGGAGAATTCATTCATTCAAATCCTCTAGTTTTCAAAAAATATATCATAAAGGGATGGTACATCATTGGTTTTTGGAGAATTCATTCATTCCAATCCTCTAGTTTTCAAACAAATATCATAAAGGGATGGTACATCGTTGGTTATTGGAAGAGTACATTCATTCCAATCCTCTAGTTTTCAAGAAACATATCACAAAGGGATGGTACATCATTGGTTTTTGGAAGAGTACATTCAATCCAATCCTCTAGTTTTCAAGAAACATATCACAAAGGGATGGTACATCATTGTTTTTTGGAAGAGTACATTCAATTCAATCCTCTAGTTTTCAAGAAACATATCATAAAGGGATGGTACATCGTTGGTTGTTGGAAGAGTACATTTATTCATTCCAATCCTCTAGTTTTCAAGAAACATATAAAGGGATGGTACATCATTGGTTATTGGAAGAGTACATGATTCGAATCATCCCGTCCTTTTGGCCACACACGTAATATTAGTACCTGTAGTATAAGTAAACCAAACAGCCGTTGCAAACTGACCCTTCCAATTTGATTGAACAAATCAAACGTGTTTCTGAAAATAAAAATAAAACTTAATGACAATTGCATGTACTCTTCCAATAACCAATGATTTACCATCCCTTTATGATATGTTTCTTGAAAACTAGAGGATTGGAATGAATGTACTCATCCAATAACCAATGACGTACCATCCCTTTATGATATGTTTCTTGAAAACTAGAGGATTGGAATGAATGTAGTCATCCAATAACCAATGATGTACCATCCCTTTATGATATGTTTCTTGAAAACTAGAGGATTGGAATGAATAAATGTACTCTTCAAAAAATCCAATGATGTACCATCCCTTTATGATATCTGTCTTGATAACGAGATGATTAGAATGAATGTATTCATTCACACCATCTGTATTATACGCATTTTCAACCGAGCATTATTTTGACAACCTTGTGATTTATTTTCGATTTTATCGCAGCCTATTTGAATGTAAATTAACTTCAAAAAGCTTGTTGAAGTATCTTTTAAGACAATTGTTGGAAAAAGAATAGTAGAGTTTCGTCTCAGGTGAAGTATTTATCGAGATAAACAGGCTCATAATTCAGTTTTACATAAACTTATATACTACAACCAAAAATAGCTCTGTGTATGCTTAGCTGTTCTTGTCTAGACTAACTAAAATAGACTGCGCTTCAATGGTTAAATGCTAACAGATTTGTGGTAAGTGCTTGGGTTTTAAATAAAATTCGCAAAAAAAAGTTTTGAAATGTTTTATTGTAACTTGTCGCATATTAACTTGGGAAAGCTGGTTCCCTTCTCTTCACATCGACACCAGATTTGTTACAATTACTTGTTTCAGGACTCAGCAACTCTGTTGCATATGCGGGGGGGGGGTGATCTCAAACAGAAAGTGACAAACTTTGCCATCATTTGGTTGAACGGAATAACCAACTCAGTAACAACATCGTCGTGTGCCCGGTAAAAAAGGGCATAATTATTCACATTACAGATTGTGAAACAAAACCCTCCCCAAACTTTTGTTTTATTCAATCTAGATCTCTGTGACGTTTACTGTATCGTATTACATTTTCAATTGCTTATTTATCTAATTGTTTACTTTTATTTTGAAGCAACGGGCAAATACTTATATTCTTTATGTCCCTTATCCCTGAGTTATTTTATGTAAAAACTGTCTCTCTGTTTTTGTTTTGTTTTGTTTTTGTTGGGCTGTTTGTTTGTTTGTTTGTTTCCTTGTTTCTTTGTTTTGGGCAGCAAATGCTTTTGAGTTTTTTTTTCTTCTTCTGACAAGTTCCATCATTGTTTTTCTGAACAGTAAAATCATCACATCCTCTACTTGTCAATAAACAGACCATTAACAGTAATTAATAATTAATAATAATAATTTAGGAGGCTAATCATCCTTACTGACAGCGGGAAGGCTGCATTGCGAAGGACGTGGCTACAATGTGTTTGAGCTGCAGGCATTCAAGGGCGCCTTTGGCAGCCAGCCACATCAAACTCATGACCACGGAGCACAACCTGAGATCGAAAGCGTTTGGTTTTTCCAGAGGGAAGAAAACCGGATGGCCTGGAGAAAAACCCTCGTGGCACATGAGAGAATCAACGCACAACTCTACTCACGTGGCCCTAGCCAAGATTCGAACCAGGGACGCATTGGTGAGAGGCGATCACTTTGCGCACACGCCACGCAATCTCTGAACGCAACTCATTAAACTTTTACTTGTTGGGGAAATGGCGAAAACGGTGTATGTTTTGTCGGCTAAGTTTCCATTTCGGTATTTTAAATAAGAATCCGTGGATTGGAAGTTCTCCAAATGATTCTACCGTCGACATTGACAGTACATTTCTTCAGCCGCAGTTATTTCTTTTTACTGGTCTGCACTTTATAATCATTCACCTTTCAGATTGAATTAAACAATATAAATATAAGAATAAGAATAATTATAAACTAATAACACAATCCCGATAGTTACCAACTTATTGTTGTTGCCACAATCGAGACAAGGGTTCCTCACCGATTGTTTTCCCTGTTCCCTGCCTCCTGATTGATGTAAATTGTAAAATCGTTTCTCCCAGCATGTTTTTAAGATAAACAAGAAGACGACAACGTGCGCTGTTAAACGAAGGTGCATCACTTCATGAAATGATTTGAAATAGTATACCAAGCCCGATATGTGGCAGAGGGAGTCCCCCAAATGTTCCCATTCTCTATCACACCCTCCCCCTCTTGTACAGAAGCACCCTCCCCCCTAAAATCCTAAAAAGAATTCCAGAGATTTCCAGAACTCAATGAAGACACAATAGGAGGGGGTACACACTGCCACACACCCAGCACCACATGGGAAATAGACAACTTGTAGATAGCATCAGTCACACCAGTTAGTATACCATTAATGAGCATGGGGGCACCCCTACCGTCACACCTGCACCCCCCCCCCCCCCCAACTGTTTCAAACCGTTCAGGCAGCTCATTAATGTAAGACACTAAGCTCTGTGATAAGAGTTATCAATCTATTAGGCCAGCATGACGTAACACATCCAAGGAACCAGTATTAATGAAACCTCTTCAGTGTACTGGCACCCTTAACACTGTGGCTAATCCTGAGACTGTTGGTGCCATAAACTTGACCAATGGAGAGTTCATTCGAAGGAAAGGATCTCTTTGAGAATGTGGAAAGAAAATAGTAATACGTGGTCGACAAAGACGGTAAGACCGCGTAAATGTACGTGTACAGGTAATCTTTTCCATAAAGCACCTTCTCAAATCTTGGGACAGCTGTAAACTTAACCAATGTAATGTAGTTTAATGTAGTCTTTCTAGAAATAATCAACGGTGTTTAGAAGAAATAGGCGGGGAAAGGGGGCACCAGCAACAATGGAGATACCTTGTCAGTTCCCACAAACTTACCCGTAAAAAAGTCTTTGCACAAGGCTCAGAACGCTTCGTTAATAGATTGATCTGTACAACACAATATTTTACAAGCCAATCCACATCAATTTGGCGAATCTCTGATCTGTGCAACACAATACTTTTGAATGGATCTTGCAATACTTACTTATTAACTTGCGTACCATCAACCTTCGATGGTAATCTTGAATATGATTGTTTTTGTCGTTGTCGTAGTCGTTGTTGTTGTTGTTTATATTGTTGTTGCTGTTGTTGCAGCTGCTGCTGTTGTTGTTGTTGTTGTTGTTGTTGTTTGTTTGTCTGTTTGTTTGTTTGTTGTTGTTGTTGCTGTTGCTGTGCGTTGTTCTTTTTGTGTGGTGTTGTTGTTTTATTGTTTGTTTTTTGTTGTTTTTGCTGCTGTTGTTGTTTTTTTTGTTGTTTTTGTGTGAAAGGTTTTTTTTTTTTTTTTTTTTTTGTGTTTTTTATTGTATGTTAACTTCAATTTAAGATTAGTTAACAATTGCGAAACGAAGACCAGCCTACAAGTCCACACGCCGTTTTCAACACTACTAAGCCAGTTACAAGAAAAACAAACCCCCATGAAATTCTCAGATGTTCCCCTCACTCCACTCCGTGTTAGTTTTACACTAGATTAAGTTTCTTTGAGGAAAATGAACACTCGTGGTCATCTCACTTATTAACCTTACACCAAAACAAGGGCAGCTATCTCATAAAGTAATTGCTATTTCCCGGGAGTTTGTCCAGGTAGTATATTCAAGTGTGAACAGGTCGGTGAAATCAGGTTGGTGTGAAAAAGGGGTAATGTGAATTCTTTAAGGCCGGACACGATGCGATAAACAAGAACATCACTAACAAAAACCAACCCAGTGCACCCCTCCAAAAACTTAACGGTTGTTCATCACTCGGGCTGTTTGCAAAAAAAAAAAAAAAAAAAAAAAAAACGTGGAAAAACAGACTGGCCCCATGCAAAAGGAGCTCTTGTCCTGGAATCGATTGCATTCGAGGAGCACGACGAACATACAGTTGACTAAAGTTCCTTTCTGCCTCGTTTTGGTTACACTGGATTGCATAGATGAAAACTAAGAAGGCCACACCATGATAAAGTCCACAGTGCTTTGAGGATTAACAATAGTAGCCCGCTGCTGCAATGCGTGGTCTTACCGTAGAGCTACAAACAGTCTGTCTTTACTGGCCGGCCGCCATCACTCATAACCTTAACTTTTTGTTCTTCGCAAAACAACGCAATTTGATCCCCGAAAGATCAAACAGCTTTTCCTTTCTTCCACCGTTCTGTTAAGTTAAGCCTCTAAGTCTATAAAAGTTAAACAACCTGGTGGTAGCTACACTGCCCATGTCCAATCGATGCTTTGCTGCCGTGCCCGTGGTGAAGTTAAAGGTCCTCCCGGTTCTGCACAATGCTTTCTCGCCCCTCTCTGTTCTTTGTCCGTGGAGATCGAAGGTGTACAACCAACAATGGAATGGCTATAACAATAATAGGATGTCCAACGATGTTTCAGATCTGCTCCACGGGAGATGACCCGCATCAGTACAGTAAACTCAGCACTTGCTAAAAACCATGGTTGAAGGAATGGCGGAACTTCCCCAGTTTGTAGCCGTAAAAACACGTCAGTCTGACAACGAAGGAACATCATCTCCAGTTAACTTTTGTATCAAATACATCAACAACAATGGCCTTACGTTCCGACCCTAGCAGATTCTTTCTCTTTTTAGCCTCTGTAGAAAGACTCTGCTATAGGGTCGAAACGTGAGGCCAGTAACATTTGTTTTACACATATACACCATATCCTTGTGGTTGGTAATCAGTTTGCAACTGCTAATTTTATTTGTTTTCAAATAACAATAATAACAATTGATAAACCGTATTTATGAGAGAGAGAGAGAGAGAGAGCGAGAGATAGAATCAACAGAGAATCAGAAGGGAAAACAACAAGCAAGTAATTCAAAATAAAATACCAACAAAAGTAATTATATCTGATAAACTGTGAACAGGTGAGTTTGGGACGGTTTTTGAATTGGTCAACCGTGATTGCAACTCCTTAACAAACTCCAATACAAATGCTATCCAGTATTAACCTAAAATTTACGGTCGATAGAGCCTATCTATCATACACTAAAAGAACGTATCTCTTATATTATAGGATTTGAGGCATTGCATGTCGAGGTATCAATGAATATTTGGTTTGCAGTAACACCGTGTGATTATATCCACTTTGCAGCAGATTGTTCTTGTGAGAACTTGTCCTGTTATTTTTCTACTACCGCGGAGTAGGTTTCGGAATTCGGGGTGGGGGGGGGGGGCAACGTGCTCTTCTTTCCTCGTCCACGAAGGAACGAGTTGGCATATACAATCACAGACCCTTTTCCGGTGGTTAATTTAAAAACTGACATCCGCTTGGGTAAAAACAAAAACACGTGATAAAGCGGAACAATGCATTTCTCGACTTACTTAGACCAGGAAATCTCGCCACTTTCTTTGTCTACCCCTTTGTCTACTCACTAAAAATAAGAATGAAATTCACTCTAATGAAATGAAACTTTGGACAAATCATTTGCAGGTTGTCTGTAGTTACTCTGGATTTAGCCCTTTTCACGCGACAGGAAAGGAAACAAAAACATTCCTGGTGAAATGTTCACAACGTTTGTGAAATGTTAACAAAAAGAGCTTCGTGTGAAAGGGTTGTAATTTTGTACGTGTCCAACATTCCTTGCGAAATCATCGTGTGACGGGAGCCTCTGTTTGAAGGAATTTCACTCTAAAACTTTAAGAGAACATGAATTGAAAAGTCAACATTTTTTCCCTCTAATGGAAGCTTCAATAAGTCGAGACTCCTAAGGTTTAAAATAACAGCAGACACTTATCACAGGGGCTCCTATATACCCACCCCCTTTGTCCAAATAGTAAATACATGTTGTTATATCCCCCTCCTTCTCCAACCACTTTCAATCGATTGCTATAGAAGTCAAATCTCTAAAGATAAAACAACATAGGGTCAAACTTTTTTTCCCATTATTGGGATCACCCTCGTTGTTGCAGCTGCAGGATCTATTTGCTGTGTACAAGAACCATTCAACACGCTCCCGGTGACAAACTACCCACTCCCCTCTCAAAAACACCTTAGCCCAACCAAATATACCCAGAGGAAGTACCTCTTGAGCCGACTTATCACCAACTGACTGACATTTTTAGGTATTGTGCCAACCACCTCTCACCCCTCCCCCGTATTTTTTCCCCTTTTAAATAAACAGACGGATACACCCCATTTTTTTTTTCTTCTTCCAGTTCCTACGCATTGGCTTCACACTGCATGGTGTGCCGTGACTTCGGTCAATAGGTAATCCGTTTTGGAAGCATTAGCGGGACAGAAATATAATCCGTACCGTAAAAATGTCATTAAAGACCGCACTGTGAATGAGGTCGAACAAAGACCATGATCTCCGGAGTATGTTTACACACCGAGGATGTTGTTGTATAGTTGTATGATGTGGGTAAACGTTCCCTGTTATAAACGTATGAAAACATTCCCGGATGGGATTTCATAAGAAGTATAGAAGCGTGGTGCGGGGGGGGGGCTCCGTTTACGACGACAAAGGAGCGACTTGTGTGGAATCTCTGTTGTGAATGTCACACGGCTAAAAAACTAATCCTTGGCAATTAAGCGTGACGTCACAATGCCTGGAATGGTCACGGTACTAAATGGACACTTTATTGTAAGAATAGAGCCATGTGGTAATTGCATGGTATCCTGTTCGCAAAGTGTTACCGCAGGCTACGATCCAACAATCAAGGGAAGTTGTAACGATTTATTTTGTTTCCTTTCTCGCGAGCCTTTATTCATTTGTCCCCCCCCCCCCCCCCCTCTGTCTTTCTGCAAGATGAAATTTACCCCAATCCTGATCCTTGGTGTGTCTGTTCATTCCATTACTCCACGTGACCACACATTAAACAAATGCAATGGTGTATGAAAGAAAAGGCACGTAGCTTAAAGTGTACAGCAAGTGCAACATTCGGGTAAGAGTGAACAGAAATCAATTACAGATTTGCTCATAATTTACATGGTATAAAGATGGCCTCGTTGGAAAGTTTCCCTTGCATTTTTTCCCTGAAATGCTACAGTTTTTTTTTTTTTTTAAGAAATGAGTAAAGAACTTAATTTTATTTCACGAGTCCAGATCTCGACAAAAATAAATAAATAAATAAATGTGTTCCCCATTATTTTCACATCTGACCGAATGAGCCTAAATGTGTATATATTGTTATATATGTCATGTATTTGTCGGGTCACATAAAGTGCAGATGATTGAGCTTCGACAGCTAACAAGGTTGCACATGTGTTTTAGCAGAAGAATTCAGCAGGGCGCGTTGCTTCGTGCGAATAAATGTTTATGTCCTCCTCAAAGTACAATGTCTTTGTATGTTTGCATAAAATATCCATAAAAAATGTTATTATAAACCCGGATTTGTAGTGTTTATATTTTCTTTTTTGTTTATTTCTAAGCTCTCTACAAAGGGAACTGTTTGTCAAGATATTTCGTACGTTTTGTTGTTGTTTTTTTTTTCATTTTTACAACCGAATCAACAGCAGCATTTTTAAAATCATTTTACTGAAAAATTACTCGAACATTTGGCCAAAAACGAGCAGTGCTAAGATGCAATTTGGTTGTTGTAGACCTCCTTTAAAATCATTTTTGTTTTGTTTTTGTTTTTGGAAGCGCAAATTTATCCCGATACTCTGTGTTTTCAAAGAACCTGCTAGCACCGTGCAATCTACGCGATTCGTTCATTTTTGAAGAAGAAAAGTGTATATGCTAAGATTCAAGGCACGTTCATTATTATACAGCCCCCCCCCCACACACACACACACAGCGCCACCAGGGCCCAGTAGTTTCTAGAGTGTACAATAGTTATAACACTCTCGAAATTCCTGGCTCAGAATTGACGCGGATTCCGGGAACTGGGGGGGGAAATTCCATAGCTGACCTGGAAACTGGATTAAAAAAAATTAAAAAAGTAAACAAACAAAATAATCACAAAGTATTTTTACTTGGGTTCTGTGTCAATTTGGTAAAGATTCCTGGTCATACTGACCTGAACATGGGTTTGCCCCTCCCCCACCTACCCCAACCCCGCCCCGTCTGCCAAGCGAAATCCGGACTGTTTTAGAGTGTATCTCAGTCTGGTATTTGAATCCCAGGGAGCCTCAAAAGCGCCTAAGCCTTGTGACAAGGAGGCCTGAAGATACCAGTGCGGGGGAGAAGATAACGAAGGAGTGTCAGTTTTCTTTAGATGTTGGAGGAGACAGACAGAGAAAACTGAAAGGAAAGCACCCACTCTTTAGGCAAGGTGCCAGTCCGGGATTCCAAGAGGTGATCAAGGCATGGGAAGACACCACTGAGCCAACCTGCAACGCCCCCATTGTGCCCGTATTTCGATTTGGGGAACAAAATACTCACACGCGACACTCATTGGTATCTGATATCAACTATAAACCAGAAAGCCTTTGGGGTTAAAAATCAATGGTACGGGTGGGTTTAGCTGATGTGACCTTGGAGTCCATCGGTCTTCTGGGTGCCCAGGTCGTCTGAGAAAAAGTCCCCCGCGAACGCGAGAAAGCGGCATGACATACTCACAGTTATTTATTTTGTTTATAAATTTATTTTTAAACGAACAGCTTCAAATAATAAGAATTTCTTTAATGTAAAAAAAACAAATCAAACAAGAATCCACACTTCACGTGAAGATTCGTTTATCCATCTATTTGTTTCATCGCAAAGGTTAAGACGTTGATTTTAAGTAGTTTAATGAAGTCCACGAGACTTTTAAACGACCTAGAGATACAAAATGTAAATCGAGGCAGTTAAAACACGACAAACATACGGGAATTAAAAACCACGAGCGGGAACCACGCGACTCCCGCTGCATCCCAATACTCAAACCATACGTTCAATGATCAATCTCACATTGTTCAAAGGGCCACGTCACGCCAGGCAATTTACAGCCAGCCAGTATCAAAGAAGAAGGTGGGGTGGGGGTGGGGGGGACATCCATCACCGTAACTAGGGTAAAAAAATTTGGGGGCACATTGGGGGGGGGGCACCATTTTTCCTAGGGGGCACTTTCTGACCAATTAAAACTGCAGTTTCCGTTTGTATTTTTCCTTTAAAAAAAAACCTTTTCAGCGTTTTCTGACGTGTTTAGTTAAAATAAAATACATTCTGCGTGTAAATACTTTAAAAAAAGTTCTAAAAATATTGAAATTACTACATAAATGCTCATAAAATGTAACATTTTAATCTTGTCATGTTAAATCTCAAAAGTCAAGATTTCAAATGGGGGGCATCCGGGGGGGGGGGGCACGGACGTCCCCGTGCCCCCTTAGTTACGCCACTGCAAACATCTGAGTCTCCTCGTAATTGTCCTGAGAAAAGTCAGACACTGTTTTGGGAAAAATATCTCTTGTGATACCGAAGTGTTCCTTTAGCAGTGTAGACCTCGTAAACCTCTGCTTACAAACATAGTGACGTTGTACGATCCATGACCTTTCTGGCAGGCAAGATACTACACTGGTCATAATATCGGGGATTTGACATTTTGTGTCATTATTTCAACATAAATTCAAGAGTTGATAAAAAGAAAAGAAAAAAAAAACAGATATAAGATATGACCCCTTGCCTTATATCGAAAGTTGATCGTACAGTGCAATATCCTTGAAATGTATAAGATTTTATGTTTTCTTCCTTTGAGTGTGTACAAATTGTGCCTGCAGGAAGTCTCGGCTCTGCGGCTGTTTTGTAAACACGTGATGTCACATGGTCTCGTGTTACCTGTGGAAATAGCTGTATGCGACGAATGCCCTCATTCATCACGGAACCACCGTGACCAAAAAGACTCTCCAAACTCTCCTCGTTCCTCCACTCACTCCATCCACTAACCCCACAATGACAACAAACAAAAATTGTATCAATGGAATGGGTTGTCACGACAAAATAATAAAGTTATATTCTGATTGATCTGCCCATTTATACAGATGACCGGAAAACAAGGTCGGGTGGTTGTATTAATCAATCGACCAAAAAAAAAATGATATCTGCTGGTACTTGTTGGTAATCACCACAATAATGCCAATAGTAATAGAACGGCTACAAAATATAATGCTCATTTTGCCCAATACGAAGTTTATTGTGGGCGTTTGTTTGTTTTTTGTTTTTTTTTTCCCCTTGTAATTGTGCGTTTATGGAGCCCAGTAACAAGCGTATTATGGACCGCAGCAGGTCGTAAGCGCAGAGTTCTGCGGTAAGCAGTGGTGAATTCAACCATTCAATCCCTCGCAATGCCTACAAATAATAATGTAAAGTTATCCTATGTTTTCCCCATAAGACATATCTGAGCATAGCGATTCGGATGTTGAATGTCGAGTTGATTTTATAAGTATTTTTTTAGAACCATCACAACTCATACAAGTGGTTACATGTACTGCCTGGTAATCGCCGCGATTATGTAGTTCAAAGATTAAAATCGAATCGTTTAACCGTTTAAATAGCACGCCGTTTTAAGAGAAAACAGGGTGGCTAATCGTTTTTGATATTAGTTAAAATTAAAACATACTTCGGGACATAATTTTTGATATCACCATAAAAAAGTCTCGTACATAGAGCATTTTCACAAAGATGCGCCTATGACACCCCCCAAAAAAAAAATAACACACACAACAACAACAACAACAACAACAACAACAACAACAACAACAACAACAACAACAACAACAACAACAACAACAACAACAACAACAACAACAACAACAACAACAACAAACAAACAACAACAACAACAACAACAACAACCACAACCACAACAACCACAACCACAACCACAACAACCACAACCACAACAACAACAACCACAACAACAACAACAACAACAACAACAACAACAACAACAACAACAACAACAACAACAACAACAACAACAACAACAACAACAGCATCAGCAGCAGCAACAACAGCAACAGCAACATCAGCGGCAACAACATCAACAACAACAGCAACAACAACAACAACAACAACAACGATGACAAAAAAAACAGCAATAAAATGTAAACTACAATTAAGCAAATGTGTTTTGATCAGTATTTTTAAATGGCCAGTAGTTTCAGTCAATTTAACAATAAAATGTCTTGCTTCGTGAAAAGATAAATAACATCAGACACAAACTGTTATTTATTTATTTGTTTAATAGATATAATTATAACATCATAAATTACCATCATTTCTAGCTCTGGGGAAAACAGTGAAGGGGCCTAGATGAACAGCTTCAGCCCTGCGCTGATGTGTAGAATTAGGAATGGAACGTGCTGTCCACCGACAGAGGGCGTCGGTCTGTTCACAAGGGGGCATCGAACTCTGTGTATTACGGTCCGTCATAGGTCACGGGTTGATAAATTCCTCACACCTGTACGAACAGAAGAAGTAAAAGGGAACATCACTTTTTTTCAAACGACACTTTTCCTCACATTCCACTTGTTTAACAATATGTTCCAAGTTCTTCTGAAAAGATCTGCAAAAAAAGAGAGTCTTGCTTCAGTTCAACTCCTTCCACACATTGCTGCGGTGCTGTGCGTTGTGTTGTCATTTTGGCCTCCTATATAATTTTTAGAACCTTCTAGGGTCAAAACTTGAGGCCGTTCTCGTTTGCACTACTTATTTCATCTCGTGTTATTTTTATTAGTATTTCCTAAGCAGTTTGCGACAGCTGTTTCTAAAAACCAACAACAACAACAACAATAACAACAACAGCAACAGCAACATTTCTTATCGACATTTGAGCTACAAGTCTGCACTCAGCACAAAGTTTGTACTGAACCTGTTTGTTGTGAGCTGGCATTTTAGAAAGAAGTATATCTTTATCAAATCAAATCTATTTATGGAGACGCAGAGCAACAAAATTGTAACCTGTAAAACATAAACCGTTAAAGGGTGTTGTACCCAAGCGTGAGCCCCAATATCTTCGCTCAATTTTCGCCGGTAAAAAAATTATGATGTTTTTTTGAAAAAGTAGGGAGTTGGGAAGATTGTACT
This sequence comes from Marthasterias glacialis, assembly GCA_911728455.2. Lineage (NCBI taxonomy): Eukaryota > Metazoa > Echinodermata > Asteroidea > Forcipulatida > Asteriidae > Marthasterias > Marthasterias glacialis. The sequence continues at coordinate 24,490,841 of OU452224.1, forward strand.
CTTCAAACAGCCGACGGTGTATCATCTTAGGTGGTTTTGGGATCCTAGGGGAGAAGGATTTTCTTTTTAAAAATGACTACCGGGATGGGCGCGTTGTGTTCGTATGAAATAAATTGCCGTTTTAATAATGACCGATTTGCAGTTTGCACGCAGGAGTTATCATTTTCTGGAGTGGGCTTTGTGAAGATAGTTTAAACTTAGTAGGCATTGTAGTTTCGTATTTTGCAAAATGTTGACGGGTGCATGCAAAAGGTCTTGATTGGGGGTTGTCGAAGCGGGTGCTTACGGTGCCCCTTCCAAAGCTATATTACTCTGCATTAATTTGGGCGAATTGACCGGACCGGGGAAACGTCTGTGTTTCTTCGTCTCTGTTTATCGTTTTATTCGTGAATATTCCTGTCTTTCTTTAGCTCTTTAGAGCAGTTGCGGGTCCAGGGGTGGCTTAGGGGACATGTGGCCCCCTGAAAACGTTGACCTGAGTAAAGAAACAAATAAATAAATAAATAAATAAAGAGAGAAAGAGAGGGAGAGAGAAGCGAGAAGGGAGGTGGTGAAGTAACATTCTGCAATCAACTAACATGCGCGTTAGTGCACTGTTTTTTTTTTAGACGTGCACTAATAATCAACACAGGGGACCTACGCGGATTTACGTCCAAGCTGAAGGATTCGGCATACCTCATTTCAATGTTTCGGACCGAATTGACTTTTATAGTGTTCGCTGCATGCGGCAAAGCTTTCCTAACTTGTTTTGGACAACCATTTTTAAAATGTTTTTTTTTTGTGTGTTTTTTATTCATGGTTTCAGATTTTTACTCTATATCGATGCTTGTAAAAACCATGCATTATACTCTGTGTATTTTCCAATCCCGCTTAGAAAAAAAAAAGAAACAAATTCCACAGACATTATAGTTGAGATCCGATCTTATTTTTACGTTAAACTCGGTTTCTTTTTCTTTTTTGTTGTCCGGGGGGGGGGGGTACAAGATCGTCTTCAAAACAGCAATTATAGGAGAATTACATCATTTGCAGTTATGAACAAAATATACTTCAAAGTCAATAAAATAAGTTACTTAACTGAAAGAACATTGTTGTTTCCCAAGTATCCAGTCAAATCGTTTCGCCAGATGTTATTTCATTTTGAAGAAAAGCGTAACTTTGTATCCATTTTGAAGCGATGGTATGGCCGACCATCGTTTGCAGAAAACAAAGAGTTTCGTTTGAGACCAGATTTTCACCAATATCTCAAAGCCACCACCACCTATTGAAGTTAAGTTTCCACAGGCTATTTTTATGGTAAATATCTACAATTACATTGCATTGAAACAAACGTGCGGTTCCAAATAATGATAATAATATAATGTCCCTTTAACTCTACTTGGGAAATATACTGTTGCAACGGTTAAGTCTTAACCGAAAATATATTAACACAATTATTTTTATCATATATTTTTTATGAAGATACCCAAAAAAACACAGAAAGTGTACTTTTTACTCATTGGTCCATCCCCTGCAATTGTAGTGCAAAGATTGCATCGACCCATCTCCTGCAAATGTAGTGCAAAGATTGTACTGGCCCATCTCCTGCAAATGTAGTGCAAAGATTGTACTGGCCCATCTCCTGCAAATGTAGTGCAATGATTGCCCAGAACTGTGTAGTACTGCGAACTTGTGTTTAGAATGAAAAATTGGAGCATGATAAAGTGTAAAGATAACTGCGAATATTGCTCTAGAAAGATTGCCGAGGAAAACTGTACTGTTTCGTCGGGAGTCACGTGCGTAGTTTTTTTTCTTTTTCTTTTACTTTTCTTTTTTCCTAAGACCTTTTTTTTTTGAAAGATGAGCATTTTGTGTGTGTGATTATCCGAGCATTGGAAGATCCCATTCTAAATCACTTCTACTTGTGATGAGAAAGTTGTGTCTTTGATAAAGATTGTTTTCACGCAGGAGGCCAATACGATTAATAACAACAAATTAATGTAACCCATAATGAACACGGAAATGTGTTTATTTGTTTTGATTGATTGACTTATTTGTTTGATTGATGGATTGATTGATTGATTGATTCATTTATTGATTGATTTATTGATTCATTCATTTCAGGCTAAAGTCATTTCTTATTTTTTTACAGTTAGAGTACAAACAAACAAATGAAATAAAATAAAAAATAAAAACAGTTTAGAGAATACAGCATTTAAAAATAGACTATGCCATATTGATTCAGAGGGAGTCGACTCTTTGTGTTTCAGGACAATCCTCTGAAGGTATACACTGGTCTCAAGAAAAATGTTACCTAGAATCAAGAATTGTAAAAGAACAAAAAAAAAAAAAAAAATGGACAAGATTTGAGATGTGTCTCTGTTCTTCATATCAAAAGTTTAAATATTAAGATTGTATGTTTTCTTCCATTTAGCTGCGTACAAAGTGTATACCTGCAGGAGGTCCGTGCTATTTGGCTTTTAAGTTTCTGAAAACATGTGATAGTTACTCTTCTGAAAAACCAATGATGTACCATCCCTTTATGATATGTTTCTTGAAAACTTGAGGATCGGAACGAATGTACTCTTCCAATAACCAATGATTTACCGTCCCTTTATGATATGTTTCTTGAAAACTAGAGGATTGGAATGAATGTACTCTTCCAAAAACCAATGATGTACCATCCCTTTATGATACGTTTCTTGAAAACTTGAGGATCGGAATGAATGTACTCTTCCAATAACCAATGATGTACCATCCCTTTTTGATATGTTTCTTGTAAACTAGAGGATTGGAATGAAAGTACTCTTTCAAAAACCAATGATGTACCATCCCTTTATGATATGTTTCTTGAGAACTAGAGGATTGGAATGAATGTACTCTTCCAAAAACCAATGATGTACCATCCCTTTATGATATGTTTCTTGAAATAACCAATGATGTACCATCCCTTTATGATATGTTTCTTGAAAACCATCCCTTTATGGCATGTTTTATAAACAAACGTTTTTGGAATGAATGCACTTTTCCAAAATTCAATTATACCATTACATCATGGTATGTGTCCTGTACCCAAGAATATATAGAAGGAACCTTAAAAAATATGATGTACATTTCTTTGTGGAAAGAGTCTTGCAAACTCGAAAAATGAAGATATGCGTCTCCTCCAAAAGGTTTACAATCCTATGTTTTGTAAACAAAGCGATTTGAATGAGGGTATCATGAGTGTATTTTTCTTCTTCACGTGGCGAGCAATGCCTTGGTGTTCAGCTCGAGATGTTATAGCCGGTTTTGCCTCTGGTGATACACAATGGAGCCATATCAAGGATAGATGGCCTCCAAATCTATCGATGGGGGAGAGAAGGGTGTGAACGGTAGCATCCACTTCTCCAAACGCCGATATCAACCGCGTCTTTAAACCAGAGCCCAGATTGAAAGCATTTCGGAAAGGTCGTGTTCTTCCTTTCTTCTGGTGGCAACGTATATTAAAGGGATAAAAAGCCCATCATCTGAATTGATTGAATGCACTAGTCAGTGGCCAGTACCTATGGCAACATTATCAGTACGGGATCTTTGTACGAAAAGACACCGCGCCAACCTGGTCAACATATTTAGCCAGCTCGCCGGTGTTGACTGAACCGATAACTTGGGCAAACATGACGCTGTGTGTGTGTGTGTGCCTGTGTGGATAAAGTATACCAACAGTAAGAGAACATGGGGGTCGATTGTGCGTGTATGGTGACCGGTTGCGACCGAGATTTCGTGGTGAAAGAGGACGATTGAAGAAGCGAAAGGGAGCTCGTTCGATGGTTAGATGTCGGATGGATGGATTGGAAGAGGGAAATTGTTAAACATAGAATGAGGTTACACTTGCCATTTTGCTGTTGTCTTCTTTTGAATTGAAATGTTTTGGCGGGAATGCTAACAGTTTCAGCTTTAGGATTTCTGTTTTTGCCTTTTCTCATTACGACATCGTAAGCAAACGTGCAACTTGTCGAGGGAAGAGTTTCTTAGTACAATGCTATGTGGAAAAATCATGTGTAGCTAATAGAAATGACTATTTGGTACAGCCATCTTCTTTCTTGTCACTGTTGATGTTGTTGTTGTTGTTATTGTTGTTGTTTTTCCTTCGTTCGAGGCCACACTGTGAAACTGAGGCCGGATACGAATATAGCCTGGACCCGTCTAAAAAAATCATAGTGTTGATAAAAAAAAATCGTCTTGGGGAGCGCAACTGTATATGTCAGACTGTAACAAAGAAATACAACAGTTTAATGTTCTATGTAAACCAACATGGCGTCCGATTTGCAAAGTAAATCGATGTGGCGTACAATGGGAATTATGGATTGTACAAAACACACAACAGAATTACGTCATTTTCTCTTGCTCTTTTTCATGATTCCAACTTCAATTTGAAATCACATTAAAGAAAAAAAGAAGAAGAAATACCAGCTTTATTGATTGGGAACAGCTCTTAGAATCCACATTTCTTTCCTCAGTGTTTTGGTCTCGTGCACTAAAAACTGACAGCTTGAAATGGCCACCATCAAACTAAACAAGGGTCTTATAAAACGGACACAGAAAACACAAAGAACATTACCCGGCAAATGGACTATTAAAGTTCTGGGCAAGAAAACCCCGATTGGAAACACACATTTTAAATGGCTTGGCTATTAAACCTCCCACCAATGTGGGTAAACTATAATGGCGCGTGAAAGATTTCGAATAATATCAATTTATTCATAGGTGTAAATGGTGGTCCAAGTTACCGCATCATGCTTCTTTAATCTTCGTCGTATCCCTTGCATTCAACAACAAGTATGCATACTGGTTCCCATTATACCCTCGAGGTGCCAGACTGTCTTCCCTCTACGCCTCGGTTTTGTTTCACTGTTTCCAACGGGAAGAAAACTTCCCCCCTTGTGAAGCTATGACACTATACACCAATCATAAATGTAAATTCTCCTTATAGCAAACACGGAGCAAACTTCCCCTTCCAGCCTCTTTTTGATTGCATTATTGTAAAGGGAGGAGGGAAAACAAGATGGCGGCCACGCAGTAATGGTCTTTAATACAAGCCCATGGGGCGCCTAGCTGGCAAACAATAAGTACATCCGAGTTCCCATCTACTTTCTGACCTTAGTGGTATGTCACTTTCAGCTAAGTATCCCATTAATCTGCAACCGTGCTCTCGCAACGCTACTCTCCATTTCCAATCATCCATTCAGGTCTCTGATGGCAAATCTCTTGTTTTCCACTTGCTCTGCGGACAAGTGCAAGCCTCATCTGATACCTCGATCGGCACCGAGAGAAAACGAAAACCTCCTGTTTGTTCCCCTCCGAATACCGAAGCGCGGGGCTGGGGTCACGGGGACTATAACAACGCGTTTCATACCCCCCTCATCGCGTAGCCTACTTTTCCCCCCACTAATTACAACCTAGGCGACCGACCCTTCTCCATCACTCAGAGCGCTAATTTCCCCGCATGCGACCACAAAAAGTACAAAAAATTGCGAGGATTAGGAGAGAGGCAGAACGATATGGTTTCGTGTGAACGTGAAATCGGATCGACTCGCCGGGTTCTGTCGTCTTAAAGTAGAAAACCCATGGCCGGGTTGGCCCTGCTCGGAGTAACCTGGTTCAGACAGGTACTGGAGCGCCAGTCACGGAGTGGGGATCACACCCACGGCACTAGCTGGCCACAATCCCGTCCGACATAAGACACCTGTATCTCTACTCAAGCCAAACGCACGTACTTGTGTAAAGCAACTCTAGCTGGGATAAATTTAACTTGGTGACGGGCTAATCGTGCACGTTTTCCACTCGCGGCCTGATTGTATATCGTGCACTTTGTCATGTTGTACAAGGCCGATGAACCAGTTAGAAAAAGGAAAGTTTATACAATTGAAAGATTTCTTTCAACCGTGAGGACAGCCTGGAAAATGTCCCTACGAAGTGGAAAGTTTTAGTGAGCTATGTCCTCGGTTGACCCCCCCGAGGTGTACTTTTTGGACGGTGGGGGCGCTTCATGAAGAGGTGAATCATGGGATACCATCCCGTAGTCCTATTCTTAGTAACATGCATCCATCATTTGGGTTATTTTTATATATCAGATTTCTGGATATAGATCAGTTACTGCGAAAGGCGAGAGATATACTGTAAATCGATCAAAAGAGCCCAGTAATTCGTCTTATTCAGAGCATTAATATAAAAACATGGCTGAAATGCTCACCCACGTACTCAGGCTTGCATGATGCATTCACAAGCGAGGACGCCAGTGTCCAGTGTCAAAAAGCTGTTTATCAGGCAGGTTGCTTACCCAAATTACATGCTAAGCAAATAAACCCAGCGCACCGGCTACATCAAGGGGAAGTCATTTTGACTGGGCTGGTTACATATTTCTGCTAAGTGAGATAACTATCTGTTGAACACATTTTTGCGGGTGTATTCTTTGTTAACATGGGTCTAGGTAGTCCAAGGGTGGATTTCACAAACATAGTCCTAACTTAGGACTAGTCCTAACTTATGATTAGTCCTATAACTTAAGACTAGTTACTCATCCTAACTCGAGATAAGACTATAGTCCTAGTGCTTTATGAAATCCACACCTGCCGACTTTGGAAAGTTGTATTTTGTTCTTGTAGTGTACCAAATGTTGTTGCTTCACTAGAAAGAGATGTTGCACAGCGGTGTATTTTATGAATGTAGGAGATTGTGCCGGGGGAAGGAGGAGGGGAGAGAGAGACTGGCATCCAAGTTCCCCCCGCTGTTGTCCTTTGTGTCTAATTATTGCTGTTTGTTAACAATATACCTACTAAAGTTATCCGTACATCCTGTCGTCGACCAAACGCATTGTTTAAAAGAAAGCCATTTTTCGAGAGTTTTTTTTTTTTGGTTTTTTTTGGGTTTTTTTTTAACGAATTGCAACGTCAGTGAAAACATACTCAGTATGCAGCCTTTAAATTCACGAATACGTCCCTCACGGTGCTCTTCTATTTTTTTTTTTTTTTTTTTTTTTTTTGAAAAATATTACACAGGTACCTGTAAAAGACTTGTGCAGCATTATGAACACTAAATACTACTCTTGTATACGCGGAGAAAAGACTGCTGCATGTGGAGTTTGTCAGTATTGGGGACCCTACAGCATGTTTCTCTTTACTAATATTCTTCTTCGGGTCCACCTTGTAGTTGCCTCCTCTGGAAAGAAATAATGGGTTGTGAAAGAGCCGGCTTTTGGTTTCTTATCGACGTTTCGACCAGTCTGCTCCGGCTGTCTTCAGGAGACTGAAGTGTGTTCACAACTAATGACCGTTACATTGTGAGTTATTATGGAGGAACGTATTTGTTTTTGAGCGGGAACTATACTTTAGTAAAAAAAAAAAAAAATAAAAATAAAAAAAAAAACTCACGAAGTCAAGTCCACAAAGTGGTTTATGGGCTCTAACCGGTTGGAAGTGTCAGAAAGTCAACGCCAAGCTACAAGACTGGAAACAAATAAGAACTTGTTTCCAAATAAGGGTTATTTTTCCGTATCCATGTCTGTCTTCGAACACATTTGCCGAATTTGAAGGTATGATACGCAAGTGTTATACGGGTAATGGTCAAAATCGTGTATTTTCTATTCGTCTATTTTCATTACACCTGTAATGGAATGACAAGCAAGGACAGGGGAAAGAAGAAGAGACCGACAAGGAAGAAGATGTATAAAAGATGACCTTAGATCAATATGCAGTACAGTTATGGACAAGAGCAGCGAGGCAATAGAGATGAATGGTGTTTCCTTTATGGGGAGGGCTAAAGATCCATCAATGGAGAAACACAGCCTATAGATGATGATGATGATGATGACGATACTGGTAAAGTTCGCAGGGGAAACAAATCCGTATGAAAGACTGCCGTTTACGGAAAGCCCACATCCGCATCCCAACACTTTGTTCGTCATCCCGTCAACATTGATCTGCCCTTTGGTTTTAGCTTGTCGGTGTGACTCCACCTCAGATAATGACAATTTCACAAGTTAAATGTACGGAAATAAAAAGGATTGGAATGAATGAACTCTTCCAATAACCAACGATGTACCATCCCTTTATGATATGTTTCTTGAAAACTAGAAGATTTGAATGAATGTACTCTTGCAGTAACCAATGATGTAACATGCCTTTATGATATGTTTCTTGAAAACTAGAGGATTGGAATGAATGTACTCTTCCATAGCCAATGATGTACCATCCCTTTATGATATGTTTCTTGAAAACTAGAGGATTGGAATGAATCTACTCTTCTAAAAACCAACGATGTACCATCCCTTTATGATATGTTTCTTGAAAACTAGAGGATTTGAATGAATGTACCCTTAAACAAAAAGCCAATGGAAAATTCTGATTAAATATTCTGTTTGATACTTATTTTAATTTATTTACTAAAGTTTTGTTCGATTCGACTTAATTTGATTTGATTGATTAATTGGGAATCTGCAAGGCAAGAAAAATACATTCAACTACAAACAGATTTTGACATTATTCAAAATGGAAATAAGAAAAAGTTGCTTTACAATACAAGAAAAACAGTACAAGAAAAAAGTGTTTTCTGTGGACAAAAAAAAGTAATAGACGTTAATTGTTCGTTGAGGTTCTCTGAACGAAAACAAAAAGGGACACAGTCAAAACAGTAACAAGAGAGAAAAAAATACAGGACGAGAAATTTGAAAAGCAATCTAAAAAAGCTCAAGCTATGTTAATATTTGTGAGCCAAACTTTAAAAGAGGTACAGTAATCAATTACTCGGTACATTATTGTTTGTTGTTGTAAATGTTCAATAAGAAATACAAAATTGGTTAAAATACACAAAGCCGAAATATAAAAAGTCGCTTTCAGGACAAGGCATTAAATAGAATGGAATTATTATTATTAATATCTTTTCGTTATTTATTTATTACTAATTGTTTACTCTTTTTTTCATTTTGTAGCAAAGCATGAAGCGTTTGATTCATTTATCTTACGGACTCCCAATTACACCATGTTTAATCCTTGATTTTCTACCTCCAGCTTTACTTGATTATACTAACGATGGATGGATTGATGTACAGGCAACCTCAAAGAAGATTTGTTGAAGAAAAGTCAAACACTCTCATTTCCAAGAAAGACAAAATGTTTCCAATTGCATTACAACCATTGATTGATGCAATCTAAGCGAGGACCGACTAGAATTCATTCCAAAGACGTGGTCAATCGACACGCAAGCTTTACCGCTCCAAAAAACACACAATTTCAAGAAGTGATACGTTAGTGACATCCAATCAACTTTTGTGTGTGTTCACGTGTTTAGTTCTTAATCAGACTACGAAGACCAGACCGGGAACTTTTTTTTTTATCACTGGAGAATCAACCCACACACATGTTGAGTTTCTAGGAGATTAAGGCGGCTTACCACACAATCATCGTAAAACACAAAGTCATTTTCAAAATCATACTTTGACCTAATCCGAGCGAGATCCGCTGTGCCTGGTACAAAGAGCGCCGTGTATTGAACTCAGCGGGCGATCAGAGGCGACCAGCGTGGGGCAAGAAAATCCCAGAAGCCCCAGCGGGATTGACAACCCCTTCGTATCAATCATGTCAAACCTTTGCCTGGACAGTTCGTAATCCAGCCTCTTCTCACGGTGGACCACGAACCCTCTGCCGGTTCGGCTCATCAATACCGCACGTCTTCGGGATGTGGCCAGCAAACTTTGCAGGAGTTTATCCGGGAGAAATCCGTTTATAATGAAGGACCCGGTAAGGAGGAAAAGAAAAGATAAAAAAAAGAAAGAAAAAAAAACTAAGAGGAGATAAAAGAAGAAGAAAAAAAATGGAGAATGAGGAAGACGGGTTGGTATACTTTTAACACTGTCAATTGACACATGGCGACACTGACACATGGCGACAAAAAAAGTTCTCTCCTAAATTGTAGATTTACAAATCCACTCGAGACGTCTGATGGAACCGGGTCCAGACTGCACTGACATTTTATTATTCGATTCACACTCCGATCACTGGGGGCTTAATCTCGCATCTCTGCGGTTGACCTCAAACTTAACGAGATTTGGCGAGAGTATGAAATTCAACCGCTCGGCAGAAGGGTCAACGTTTGCTTTGTTCGTGTTTTCATATTAAGATTGCTTGTCAAACCAATGTGTGATGTGAAAACAAAGTAACACATACATATTGTTTTACATTAAAGATGCTCTAAAAATAATAATAATAATAATAAATAAATAACAAGATCGACTTGATGGGAAAATAATGAAAATATAGAACGTACTACACAAGCAAAAAAAAAAATAAAAAAAAAAAAAAAAAAAAAAAGGAAAATGGCGTGTGATGATTTGATTCATTAGATTGAATGCCTGACCCATTTCCGGGTCAGATTGACCCGGAAACTTGTAAGAAATTTGGCTTTTGACTCGGATTGTGCCTAAGTTGGACACAGTTTCGGGTCAGTTTGACCCAGAAATGGGGCAAGCTCCCCGGGACCTGGAACCAGGTCGATTGGAACTTCGAACTTTGTTTTTAGAGTGTAGGCACCAACGAACCGATTAGCTGTCGACAGTACAAAGTATCTATTTGGGAAATCTGTAATAAAATTAATAACTACATCGACTTTACTTTCTTCAAAAAAAAAGTTTGTTTTCAGATAGGGTCTATTTATCTGTGTTTAATATATCCCCATTTCTACAATAATGCTCAAACATTATCCCCCATTAGGTTACGAGATTTATGACGTAAATTGCTTGCACAGTGTAATGACATATTCTTTTGTCATGAATAGAAATGTTATACAGCTTAGTCATAATAGTGCACAATAAGCTTCGTGATTGTTTTTTTTTTTTTTTTTTTTTTTTTTATTATATTTATTATTATTATTATTATTATTTTTTATTTTATTTATTTTTTTTTTTTTTACATTAGCAGCAATAATTGTTATTTGTGGACAACGGCTCTCCACTCCCGGCGTCCATTGTGTCCAACTCCCACGTTGTGTCGAAGCCAGTAATTTGTGATTATATCAAACTAGTCAACCTCGGGTTAGGATGACCACAAAGTATCAGCTCGTCTTTGTACGGAGGCCCCAATGGTACATGGCCACAAATAAAACATCATCTCGTCTTCGCACGGTGGCCCCAAAGGCACATGACCACAAAGAAAACATCATCTCGTCTTTATACGGTGGCCTCAATGGTTCATGACTATTAACCCATCGGTCTGTTTTCATACGGTGGCCCCAATGGTACATGACCACTAAAGCATCAGCTTGTCTCAATACGCTGGCCCCAATGACCACTTTAAACGCATTAGTTTGTCGTCGTATGGTGGCCCCAATAGTACATGAAAAAATAACTCGTCAAGTCTTCTTTATTACTGTTTTTATGGTGACCTCGATTGTACATGACTAGAGTCAGATTTTACGCAACGGGTCATAAATACTGTGGCATGGATGGTACATATCGAAAGGTCAGATAACAACGAGTCATCTCGGCTTTGTACGATGGCTACGATAGTACATGACCAATGGCAGATCAGAACTGCTTGTCTCCGTACGTCTTTCTCGATGCTGATGACAAATGTCGGGTATAAAAGTCGACTTGTCTTCCATTTGCAGCCCCAAAGTTCATGCCAGTGCTAGTCATCCAGAGACAAATGACCATCTGAACCACTGAAGAACTCCGTTTTGCTTTAATATTTCGTGTACAACAATCGAAATAAGTCCGTAATAGTAACATTCTTTTAAACAGCAATACATTGTCTTCCTCCAGAAACCGTCAGATATCTCTTTAAAAACCAAAGATGAATTTCTTCTCTTTATTAATACAATATTACAATTTTATGATTTAAGGGGATTGGCCGTAAGTGGCTTCTAATACTTCCCGAAATTATTTCCTGGATTCGCACTTGTTCAAACTTCTTAATAAGTGAGATTTTAGATTGAAATATTTTCGACTATTACAAATGCTTCATTCTTTTACCCCCTTCTGAAGCTTAAAAGGCACCATTTTTTTGTGATTGATGATGGATGATTCAGACAGGTAGCTGTTCAGACTTATTATTCAATTTGAGCGGCAGAGGCAGACTAAGATCCACCAGCTTACACACGTTTGTCTCCAATCCAGGCACCGTTTTCCCCCCATAAAAGTCAACTTTTCAAGGAAGCGGTTATAATGAGATTTTCCCAAGTTGCTTTGCCGATTTCTAGCTTTGAATAGAGATCGTTTCATTATAGAATGTGTATTACTGCGTATTCCCCACGGAAGCTTGTTTAATCAACTCTTTTTCCTAAGATAATTCTGACAGCCCTATAACTAAGAAGAATAAATTGGTAGATTATAGGAATCCAAATCAGTTGAGCTCGTGCCACCAAAAGTTCACTGACACAAACAAAAAAAACCACACAAAGCAAGCTGACATAACTTCATGAACTGTTCCTTTGTTATGTGACGAAAAAAAGAAAAGAAAAGAAAAGTACTTTTTTTTGAACGACATAGAAGAGCGCACCCATAATTTATATCGGGAAAGGGCTCGGGGAAAAATTATGCCCAAAGGTGGGGGTGAGGGTTGAAGGCTTGTGTAAAAAAAAAAAAACATTCAAAATGAAACTCTAATTACAGAACAACTGATTTTGGGGATGTTTCAATACTGGTTTGAAACAGAACGGAGATGGAGTTAAAACAAAATGTCCCTGACTTGGAAACGACTCGATTTAGACTGAAATCTGGACTCGGGCTCAATGCGAATCTCCACAAGGACTCCAAAAACATGCGCGTCACTTCAAAAACTATCCCGGTGTAAGATAAACTCAACTTAAGTTCCAATTCCAAAACATCGTTCAAATGGAGCTACACCGGTGCCCCCTTTTCAGTACAGCTGGTAAAACAACAGAGTTTGCTAAGCGCAAACAGATCTTGCTAAGCAGAAACCAACATCTAGCCCAAAATGCTTAATTGACATTATAGTTGAGATTGGTAGCCTGCTATGTTAGTACGACAGGGTCATAGGATTGTGAAATTGATGATACAATCGTGGAATTTGACACACATGAGAAAGATGTTTGGCTTTTATGGTGGTCGCAGATTTGTCCTTTGAAAATAAATAAATAAATACATGATTAAAAGATACAAACAAAATAGAAAAATAGGCAGTAAAACAAGCAATGGCAGCCATTTTGAAAGTTGCTTGATATTTTCTCTATCTGTTTTCAAAACTTGAATCTGCAATGGCCCTGTAGCCCGTGGCGCAACCAGATATTTTTATTTGGTGGGTTGGGGAAGCAAGTTTTTGATTATTGTTATTTATTATTCTTATTTTATTTATTTGTTTGTTTTTGTTTATTTATTTATTTTATTTATTATTTTTTTTATTGGGGGTGCTATTTTATGTACCTACATTTTTTTCTTTCGATCTCACTTTCTCATGGGTGGGAAAGATAGGGAAAGCGGTTTGAGTGCGGAGGCTCCAGCACACCCACCCCCCCCCCCCCCCCCCCCCCACCCCACCCAGACCCCGACCCCGATTACGCCACGGCCCATTGTCACATATTTTTCTTGTAACATATTCTGTTCACCTAATTCCATGCTTGTATCATCAGAGGCAAAATCAGCCCCCCCCCCCCCAAAAAAAAAAAAAAAAAAAAAAAAAAATCCCCAAAATAAATCCCCCTAAATGCTTCTCAGAATTATGAAAGTTGTGCCTGGGCCTTCGAAATTCAGACGCGTTGTTAGAATTGTATTAATTCGTTGGGTTTTGACCTTTTTTTTTTTTTTTTTTTTTTTTTTTTTTTTAATGCTACCGGATTGTAAATGAAAACCATCTCAAGTAAATCAAATTGAACGCTAACCCTTCCAACCCCCGACGGATCCTAATTGAAAATTGAAGAAAACTAGTCCCCGTATTTGGTTATAATGCCCCGCAGAGGCGCATCAAAACAGAGTAAGCTATTTTATACTTGCAAAACAATAAATGTTGATGAGGTTTTAATGAGAATAAACATGGGGCTCGACAAACTGATGATTAAAAAGAAATACACCGCCGCCCCGATGAACAAAATATTTACTCAAAAAAAAAAAAAAAAAAAATAGATGACAAAAAAGCTGGATAAACCCTCGGGTGATTCAACTTGTCTTTTCGATGATTAGGGTTCGTTTTTAGTAAGTGGTCAAACCTTGCCGTACTGGCATTTCATTTCTGTGTGTGTGTGTTTTGTTTTGTTTTCTTTGTATTTATTTTATTTTGTGTTATTTATGTTATGTGTGTTATTTATAATTTTGTAATACTAACACACCGTTGTGATAACAGACACGTTTGGCATTTTTTTTTCATGATTGTATTATTTTAAATTAAAATTTTAGTTCACAGCTCTGTATGATAACGTACAATATTGGTAAGGTTTCTCTCACTTGGTCAAAATGAAGGTACAGTGGTAGTGACCATATAATAATTTAATCTTCCAATTTATACAAGGTACATTATTTGTTGTTTTGAGAGAGAAATGAATCTAATTGCATGCTTACACACTCTGAATGAAGATAAGGTACAGTGCTGTACTGCTGGATCATCTTTTGCCTCTAAACTGCGTACTGTCTTTGAATCAGTATAAGGTACATAAAGGCGTGTCGCGGCCGAGCGGTCTACCGCACCCGACTCAAGCTCTGGTGTTTCTGATCAGCAGAGTATGGGTTCGAGTCCCGGTCGTGCCACGTGTGTCCTTAAGCAAGACACTTAACCATTATTGCTTCGTCCTTAGGATGGGACATAAAGCCGTAGGTCCCGTGTGTTGTGTAATGCACGTAAAAGAACCCAATGTGCACTTATCGGAAAGAGAAGGTGTTCGCCCCGGTGTACCTGGTTTGATCGGCTGCAGATTACGCCACAGCACCTTGTAAACCGTTACATGGTGCTATGTAAAGGAACAGGTCTCATACTTCAAAAACGTAACAATCAAGATAACAATCAATGAATCAAGATAAGGTACAACATTGTCTTACTAGAGGAAAACTGCTGCCCCTTTAAAGGTTTTGTCTTTTTGAATCAAGATAAGGTACAACATCGTCTTACTGGTGGAAAACTGCTGCCCCATTTAAAGGTTTACTCTCTTTGAATCAGTAGAAGATATAGCATTTTTTTTAATAAATAAGAAAAACTAATGCCTCTAGTGTGATATGTATGACACTACTTCAAAAAAAAAAAAAAAAAAACTATGGTAATTAAGGGGACTGTGTCACAGGATTGCTTACTGTATTTTGGATTAGAAAAAGGTCCAGCAATCGGTCAAGAAAATCCGCTGCTTCTAGTATGTCGAGTATGAAATTTAATCAAAAAGAGATACACATTAGTAACGATATAGTTCAAGACAAGAAGCCGTGTTGGTAAAGTTGGCAAAAACTACCAAAACCGTTCCTATGCAAATCAAAGAATGTCCCCAAAACAACCAAACAGCGTTTCCATTTTTGGAGTCTGGAAGATTGTCTAATCTTATTCTTCAATTTTTTCATCTATGGAGGTTATTTTTTGTGGTTTATTGACTGGTTATAAAAAAAAATATTAGAAATGTATAAATTTGCTATTTTAAAAAACACCTTGACACCTTTTTCCAACACTTCTGTCTTTCTTTTTATTTACTTATTTATTTATTAGTATTGATATTAGTTTGATTTTATTTTATTTTTGTCTATACCCTTTACAAAATGAGTTTAACCATCTTCCACAATTCATAGTGGGGAAAAAACCGTAAGTGGTTCACTGTAATGGTTTTATTTCGTTTTTATTTCCCCTCTCTTTCGCCTCGGGTGCCCCGGGGAAAAGTGTTGTGTTGCTCAAAATTAGAGTTCAAAGTTTTACGGGGCTCTGTTGGGTGTGGGGGGGGGGGATTGGATCCAGAACGGCTCATGAACAAAGTGTTCTCTTGAGGACATATACATGGACGGAGTTGTTGCACTTGATATGACAGTGCCACAAGAACGAATCGGGACCCCTCGCACCAAAATGCACACGTGCTCTGTAACACTAACAGGTTGCCATTTCATGTTTCTATCCGAAGTGAAATCGATCTGTATTAGATTAATGCAGATGATTTTATTTCTGTGTGTTCGGACATGGGCCCAATCGCATGGAGCTGCATAACCGCACCAAAAAAAAAAGAAAAAAAAAAAAGGCCGTGTCCGAATGAAACGGCTACGGCTGAGGCTATGACTTGTCAAGTTAACGTGCGTTGAAGGATAGGAGACCCAGCAAAGACCTTAGCAACGTCCACAGCCGTAGCCACAGCCGCTAATTCGGACACAGCCATATTGGAGCCAAGCACAAAACAGAATGTTACCAAGGAAAGGGTACCAGCCAAAAGTATATAATGTCCGTGGCCGGTTGCCCTCTTACTGTAAGTAGAAGTTTGTCGAAAACAGCATGTTGTGTAGTTAAGCAATTCGATGACATTGGGTACACGTCTTATTTGGGCCGCGTTTTGGACCCCATCAAAATTGGGTCCAGGCCGCTTTTTTTTTTCTGCAGTTCAGAATTGTCAGCCTCTAAAACTTTTCCACCATTTTGTTTTAAGGATTCCCTTTTTTAGAATCGATTCAAAACAAATAAATCCCCATTGGAAATCATTACGACAGTGGCAATTTTGGACTGCAGAAAAAAAAATAAAACGTCCAGGCTTTAATACAAGTTAAGGGCCGAACCACTTATTGCACTGTGCCGTGTGATGCAGATGGGCGCCCAGATTTTGTTCTCTTCCTATTGCCTTCTTCTTCTTTCTGGTTATGAAACCATGGGGCCCTCAATTGAGTAGCGTTGTTAAGCTAGTAGGCCGAATGATACCATGCGTAGGGTAGATGATGAAAAACGTTGAGTTCTTAGATATGAGAGTATCCCACATGCATGTCTCCGTCCGAGTGGGACTCGAACCGGGGCCCACAGAGGAGGGACAGGGAAGACAATTATGTCTTGAAATGCAGGGGGATGTGGGACTCATTACATTGTCATTTTGAGTTTTGGTCGACCCTCTGTTCCTCTTCCCTTCTATAAACAACAAGGTTTTCAACGCTCCTTTTGTGCAATGTATTTCCCTGCTCTTTTCTTATTTTGTCCAGTCAAGTTTAAAAACGAAGGAATGACCAATTGACAACAGTTCATGAACAGTTGATCATAACAAAAATGAAGACAGCTACAAATTGCCAACAGGTTTTAACTTAAAATTGTAAAAGTGAAGAACAGTACAACGCATTTACTTGAATTTGTTGTGCTCTGGATGTGGGGCGTGCTGAATTGAAAGTTCAAAAAGGAAACCGCGTTTTCTGGCCAAAGTGTTGAATGAAATGCAGCAATGCAGAGCTTGGAATATATTCCCCTGGTTTTAGGTTTAAGTGTCATGGCTGAGCGGTCAAGCACGTCAGAATTGAGTTGGGTGGCCAACGCGTCAGAGTGTGGGTTCGAAACCCGGCCCGGCTTATTGACACTGTTGTTTCCAAACAAAACACTTCCTTAAGACATACTACAAAATAACACTTCATTAATTTTCAGCAAAAAAAAATTACAATGCTTGCACAAGTTTAAAACACTGCGCAGATAAAACGCCGCGCAATAAACAATGCACAAGGAGTAAAAGAAAACCTATCCATCCACACCACACCCATACAAACAATAATACAGAAGTACAAAGTTTTTTGAAACAGCATTCAAACGTTGTATTTCGAGTTGGGGGGGGGGGTGGTATTACCTACTGGGACAAAAGGAGGGAAGATGACGGTTAATGGGAACAGCCAGTCTTAATGCATAACTGATTCTTTTTACTGACAAGCTATGGTCACACCTAAAAAAAAAAAAAATAAAAAAATAAAATAATGAAGACCAAAAAATATTATTACTGAATTTAGACCTACTCGCTCGTAATGTAAAGTCAGTGTGATACTACGGGCGTTCAATCTGACACCAACTGTGACGCCCCTAACGGCCATGTCACACCAGGCAACAGGCAACCAGTTCCAGGCAATCTCTATAATACGAAAACCAATTCATATTTCAGTTTTCTCATTATTTGCTTGCGGATAGTAAGTTATAGCTATAGATGAATGTCTATTGTGCTACTGAAGTGTTCCTTTATACCGTGCAGTGCAAGTTGGTTGCCTCCCAAGTTGCCTGTAAAAATTGCCCCGTGTGATCGACATGGCCTTAACGCTATCCATAGGCCCTAATGAAGCCCAACCTCCGTGAGTAAACGTGGATAGATCCAGGCAACGTTTAGAAACAATGTTGGGGCTTCATTTCAAGGCGATCTTGGGTTAAATGAAGAGGACAGTCAGTCAAAATAAAAATTACGAAGTATAAAAAAATCACTGCTTGTTCGGACATTTCGAATAAGCCCTTCTTTCTTTTAGTTGAGGTTGGAATGCGGAGTCCCGTAGACAGGGCCGTAACCAGGGTAAAATCTTAGGGGGCACAATTGTGGGGGGGGGGGGGGCACAATTTTTACCAGGAAGCACTTGTGGCCAATTAAAACTGTAGTTTCCGTTTGTATTTTTCCTAAACAATCCCCTTTTCAGCGCTCTTCTGACGTGTTGAGGTAAAACAAAGTGCATTCTACGTGTAACCAATAAAAAAAATAGTTTTAAAAACATTGAAATCACTACGTAAAAGCTCATCGATTATAACATTTTATTTTGGTAAATTTTAATCTCAAAAGCCCAGATTTCAAATGATGGGGGCACCCGTAGATCCCCTAACGAGCGCCAACATAATGCAAAACGTTCCTCTTATGCGGGTGTGTTTGTGTGTGTCTCTGCGTGAAGTATAACCAGAAGCCAAAAACCAGGCGACAATCAAACCCCAGCCTGCAACATCAAGTGGAAAACTCACCGAGGTTTTTTTTGACGTTCTTCAGGAGGACACTGTGATGAGTTTGACATGACAAAAGTTCCCGTGTCATGTCAAGGCTTCCTCGAGGGTTGAGTGCCCGGGCCCTAGTCATTTATTACATCCACCTTGTTCCGTCTGATCCTCAGCTATGAATATTAACGCAATCCCCCCTGCACTATCGCCAATGTTTGGCTTAATCAAAAACAATCAAACCACCAATTGTTATGTTTGTTCGGTATTAAACAAACCCGCCGAATCTCCTCTTTTCACTATTTATCTTTTGCATTGCAATTAACGCCGCGCAGTCAAATGATGACGATTCGAAATTCCCGCGGGTTGGAGACTTACAAACCGCAGCGCGCTGCGATCATGATCTCGTGGGGATGAAAATGCATGAGGGACGGTCTTGGTTTAATCGGGCGCTCGCCGGGAGGGAAATGTGTGGCCTCGTGCGATGGCACCAGCGCGGTGGTAAAATACTGGCGTTTTAACTACGTTGGCCTGATTCTCGATGTGGTTTAGGGTTGCGTCCTGACTGCTGATGAAGGTGGGATCACCCCCGTAGGCCACTCCCCAAATGCCCCACAGGGGACTTGCTGCACCCTGGTTGCGACCGTCCGGACCCTGCTGGGCCACCTCCACAACTCTCGTGGGGGATGGGGTCTACGTCTCTGCGTTAGGCTCCGTCGTTTTGGCTAAGGGGCATGCATGGCTGTACCATCTGAAAGTAAACTCCCTTCAGCCGTTTGATGCGCGCCAGACTTCAAAGTATATTTAACAGGTCTCCTCCCGTTTTTGGTTCCGGAGGTAGACCTAAATTGATCTGTATCTTCACAAAAGTCTCCCCGTAAAAGTCAATGAAACTTCAGTTTTAGACTTCTATGAAGTTTCATTGTCTGGTATACCCATGGTGTTCTTGTTTAATAAATCTTGCACAACGTTAACATACATTGTCTTAAGCAGCCCAACAAAACTTAGCCAGATATCTTTTAATCTTGTCATTAAATAACCGTCGGGTTCAGGCTTCTCTGACCCATGGAGATCCGAGTTGATTTTTGCCCGATGCCGCTGTCTATCATATGCCAAATCAATGCAAGCAAAATTTGAGTGTACACGCACCGAGCGCGGGGCCACAGGGTACGGGGGCCCAGCGGGGACGTCGCCCGGACGCGATCGAGACGTAAATTGGTTTAAAATCCGCAGTTTATAAGATCTGATTGAATTTAAGATGTTGATGATTGGGCAGATGTGTGAGAGAGGGAGAGAGAGAGAGGGGGAGAGTGGAAGAATTGCCCGGCCGCCAATTGAGGCGAATGAAAAAGGCGGGGCTCGGGATCTTGTGCTCGTGCGACGATGTGGCGCACACCTGAAGTTAAATAAACACAGTTTTTATTAGTCACACCACGCCGGGATCACCACAAAACACAAGTTATTGACCTCTTGGAGAGAGAGAAGAAAGGGAACCCGTTTGGCAACCAGTCACCTCCGTTGGGCTTCAGACTCGGTATTTGCCCAAACCAAAGTCAATGTCGCCGAGCGTTACTTTTCTGGGATGCTAGCCTGCACTTTATACTCTTAAAACGTACACCCATACACGATGGGATGTGATAAAATTATTTAGTCTTCCACCTTTGTGACCCCATATCTAATCCTACTTTTTCTTCCACTAGGCACCAAACTCTTTCTTAAATGTAGCACTGTTCTTGCTGTGTGTTGAGGGAGACTATTCGAATCATTGATGATCTGACGAGAGAAGTAGTTACATCTGCACCCAATGTGCTTGTTGAGAGGTGGTTAGTACTGCCGCCTAACCCTCCAGTGCCTGAGAAGATTTCCTGGCTACGTATGCGTACACCACTGGTGAAACTGGTCTTTTTCAGCTTACAAAGACGGAAAAAATACTGAAAACAATTTGAATATTTAATTATCCCGTCACAAAAAAATCCACACATGTGGACATTGTATATTCTTCATGAATAAAAAATATGTCATATTGTAAATTGTGTTCAAACTATTTAATTCACATATGAATAAATAGTCCAACTCAAACTGCATTTAAACCTGATAAGTGTCTGCAGCTCATTTGATTAGTCTTACTTTATTTAGAATTTACGCAATAATCAAATTTGCAAATTAAATTCGTATAGCACCCTCAAATTGTCAATATTGGTCATCATTGAAGCCATTAGATATTACAGTAAATACCTCAAAGACAATTATTTTCAGAAAAGGGGAACAGGCAGTAAGAACACGCGTCCACCTGTACACGTAAAAAGACACCAAAGGGTTAAACAACAATCCTCCGTACTGGTGCTCCTTGATGTCTTGAAGAATGTCTTGCTTGAACCAAGAATAACATCAAAAAAAAAACACCATCACCAGAAGAAGAAGCATTTCCAGTACAGCGGTTTCATCCAACTTTACCCTCAAAGTCATCAGACTGCTTTAGGGTAACGATCAACACCATAAAGCAATTCAGATCATGTTTCGCTTTTCAATAAACTAAAGTCAATATATATTGGTGAACCAATCTCAAAGCGAATTTAGGCCTATTTTTTTCCCTAAGAAAATCGCTTCCACAAAATTGTAGTATAACTGCAAAAAAAAATGTTTCGAGGAAGGGCAGGCTATTGGCTCACAAAATTCTACATGTTTTCCCCACCATGGACCGTTATGTCCAAGGACATTTTTGAACCATTATGTCCGATCCATTGTGTCCGACGAACGACTATGTCCGACCCATTGTGCAAGCTTTGTCATTTTTTTTTTTTTTTTTTACTATAGCGCTGCAACAAAAAGATGTTAGATATCTCTGTGGAATTATTATGTTTTCCTTTTTGTCTCTTAATTAAGTAAAAAGTAAGGTATGCCTTTATCTTTTAAAGCACGCGGAAAGACATTGGTAATTTTCAAAGACCAGTAACAGCAATGCATGTGACCCAACATATAATTGAAATGACAAACAAACAATAACAGTGACAAGAAAATGTCACACGAAAATAGTGGAACAAAAACCTTAGAATGTTTAAGCATTTCACGCGGAAAAAAATTAATAAATAAAAGGAAAGTTTTCAAGCAATGTCAATCTGTATACCCTGTAAGTGATGTGTTAGTCCGTGAACATTTATAATTTGAAACTTTACCAATGTTATGCAGACCCTAAAATATCAATCTGATAGCCCACTGACTATAAAGGCCACACCTAGTACCAAGCGTCCAGAAACAAATCAGAAAATAATACATTTGCCTTGAAATACTGTTCCAAAGTCGTAAGGGAAACTTTTGAAAAGTTGAAAACCCGGACATTATGGCTACACATGTCCATTCTTCTTCTTCTTGCTCACGTACCATGTCCCTTCATGACGTCGGTGATCATGGCTCTCCACAGTGTCCTGTCTCTTGTTGTTTTCAGCAAATCCTGCTCCTTTACGTGTACTCTTTCATTATCTGGTACCCTGTCCGCCATCCATTGACTTTAGACTTTTCAAGTAGATTAGCCGTTGCCTCCCCCTGCTTCTCTTCCCCTCGATGCGCCCCGTGGTTGTTAAGTTCTCAAGACCTTCTTTCCTCATCTCGTGTCCAAGAAATTGCAATTGTCTCCATTGTTCTGATTGTCACCGGCAGTTTCCTTTTAGCTCCCACCTTCCCCAAAACTTCCTCGTTTGACAGATGCTCTGTCTATGAAGTTCTCAACATTCATCGGTAAAACCACATCTCAGCTACGTCTCAGTACATCACTTGCAGTAATTAAAAAAACACGTGAAAATAATCTTGCATAAAAAATCCCTGACAGTTGTTGTTTTAATACACACATTGATCGCTGAATTGGAAGAAATATTTACAGGGTTGTTGTATCTTTTTTACGGACTAGGGGATTAGAATTAGTTAATTCTTCCCCGAAAAAAAATGATTATACTTCCCTTCAACAGAATCACACTCGGTATAAGTAAATTCAATTCAATGTTTTACTGTCCACATCAAAACATAGAAGATTGACACCCACTGGCCGTATAATAAAATAAAATTAAATAAATAAACAAACAATAACTTAAAACAATTAAATAAAAACACACAACATTCATTCATTAATAATTAAGATACAATGAATTTTCAAAGCAGGCAACAAAGCAACCAAAGATACCTGGAAATAGCCAAATTGGTACAACAATGAGTGTAGTAAAAAAAGGGGGGAAAAACCTGCGTTCCAGCAAGCCGATGTTTTTTCATCTTTTCTCTCCAGCAGTCTTTAACTCTGTCTCCATAAAGAAGCAATCCTGGTTTCCGAGTTGTCTTGGGATGGGCTTTACAGAGCAACTGCCCCCCTACTTACCCATCTCGTTGTCTCAGTGTCTGTTTTTT
Source organism: Marthasterias glacialis (assembly GCA_911728455.2). Taxonomy (NCBI): domain Eukaryota; kingdom Metazoa; phylum Echinodermata; class Asteroidea; order Forcipulatida; family Asteriidae; genus Marthasterias; species Marthasterias glacialis. Next base: position 24,514,054 of record OU452224.1, read on the forward strand.
TTTTAACGATGGTACCTAAGTCCGTCACCGTACATCTCTTCTTTGCTTTTGAATTTAGCGTGTAGATACATTGATTCCCGTTTTCAGGGCCGTCGTTGCATTATCAAGCACCGCACAAGGTCGGTCTAACTGCTTCACTGGAGAGGATGCAATCAAGCTGACATGTTTCATTTAGACCTTAATCATGGCCATTCTGGCGGTGGTTTTTCCCCATTCTTTTTTCTCCTTCTGTCTTCTTCTCCTTTTTTTCTTTCTTCCTCTTCTTCAAATAATCAGATCGAGGCTTGGGGGACATATAGTCTGGTCCCCTTGTTCTGCTTTGTAGAGGAAAGTCTTTCATAATTGCCACCGCGTACAGTGAGCACGTCACAATAATGTGCAATAGCGATTACAATTTTTTGTTAATGAATTTGATAGATCCATCGTCAAGCACAAGTAAACGACGGCTGAATTTGAAACTGTTTGAGGCCCAGACCCCCGTTGCGTTTTGTGTTAAACTTTTCATCGCAAAATCCACGGGGGAAAGTATAAACAAAAAATATAAGTGTTTTTTTTTTTGCAAAAGGCTGAAAAGTTTAATTTTTTTCAGTAGAGGTCATTTTTATTTAGATTTCCCCCTAATTCTAGATTATTGCTTAATTGTGGAGTATATCTTCTAAACAGTCCATTTGTCACAGACCCGTAAAACTAAGTCCGATTGGTGCACACGCTCTCTCGACTAAAAAATACAAACCATAACCCTACTCATTTATAGTATTATTATTTTCCTTGTGTCTTCATATTTTTTGTTAAAATAATATCCACTGAGCGTTTCATCTCATTAGATGATTAATGACACAACTTTCTTTAGTTTGTCATGTTTGTATGTTATTTCACGTCTTTTTTTTCTGCGAAGCTGTCACAGTTTTAACTTGCACTTCAATGTTAAAATATATATATATATATTAAACTTTGTCATAAATGCTATGAGTACACATTTTCGCTGGAATGTTATTTTATTCTGTTTTACTATTTGTTGTTCCTTTTACAATTTCTAAACCATTCTATGGCCTAGATTATGAATTCAAGCTATAGCCTTAATGTTGGCCACTGATCCGTTGATATATTTTTGCAGGTATAAGATGAATTTTCTCAACTTTTTTTTTTGTATATTATAATATGAACTAGAAAGAGAAGAAGAAAAAAAAATGTATGGTTATAAAAGTGAAAAGTGTCACAGCCAAGCCGGCGAGTTTCACCAGCCGTTCGGCTGTCCATGCTGGGTGTATTGACACTAACGCCTCGCCTGCCGACCCAGCCGGCGAAAATTGACGTTGCAACTCGGCGGCCCTCCGTAACAGACAATTAGACAGGGGATGGTTTGTCTTTGCATTGAGCCGGGGCGAACCTTTTTTTTTTTTTTTTTTTTTTTTTTTTTGAACCCCCGTTCTGCCGTTGCGTGAACTGAATGTTTTACACCGTGTCAGGGTGTTAGAAACCAGTGTTGAACACATAGCACCAAAAGTGTCGGGTAAATAGAAAACTGTCGTGTTTTTTTTTTTTTTTTTTTTTTCCCCCTTCTCTTAAGTGACGGTGAAAACTACAATTTCTGTTTGGATCCCACACGCGGTAGTCGTGTATACTGCGTTAGGGTCCATTTCGCCGGGTAGACCTTATCCTCCAGATTGCTACCCCTTTTTCCTTTCTTGGTCCATTTCCAACTATCTATTCAACCGACTCAAATATGAGTCATGCCTTGAGTGAATATTTTTCATTGTTCCTAAACAAATGCTGATTTTTATGATATTGGTGTAAAGCAAAATGGAAAGACTCACAAAATAAAAACAATACCACTATTCATAAATGAGTACATTTCAAGGTTAATTTTAATATCAAGCTTCTTATTATTACAACATGAAATGGAGAAGTTACGAGGCTGCAAAAAAAAAGGTGGCGGGAAAATTGTGTTTGCGAACAAACAATTCCGTAGTGAGATAAACAAAATAAACAAAATAATCAAATTTGTTTGTAGAAAGCTCTACCTAAAAAGGGGGTGATTTATCACCATTGCATAGTTGGCACATTGAAACATACAATATATTCGGAGATTAATTACTCACCGAAGAGTTCTTTGATTGTTTTATTGTGAAATCACAAGTGGAATTGGTGCAAACTTTTTTCTTTTTTTTGTAATCAAAATCATCTATAATGAGTGGCTCATTGGCAACAGAAAAAAAATGTAATTCATAATCATAGAAAAAGATTGTCCTGATAAACTTGTCTGACCTGTCACTCATCTTAACCAGCTTTTTATTATAAAACTTAAACAAAACAAGAAAAACCTGCGGGCAAAAACAAAAACCTGCCTCGCCAGATCAAACGTTTTACCCTCCCTCGTTGTGGACACACCCCCTCCTCCATCAACTCCCTCCGTTCGTGATCTCAACCCCACTCCCCGCCAAAAACAAAAAAACCTGTGAGCGTTTCGGAAGTTGTCCAAGGTAATTAGCATGGACTGCGGAAGTTGGCTGGGCCCAGCGAGAGCAAGTCGCCGAAGTTTGGGCGCGGGAAGAGTGCCTGGGAGTAGGGCGTTCTTCCGGTAGGCCGGCGGCGCCGAAGCTGTGCCAGCGTCTCTAAACTTGCTTGGGACTGTTCACATATCTACAGTTGAATTAGTAAAAAGAAAGAAAACAAAAGCAGATGGAATTTTGTCTTGTAAACTTATTAAGGTGTGCCTGTTTAGTAAAGCTTCGTTATCACTCTCGGGAAGTTTAGTATGTAGTTTTGTTAGTTGTTCATAAATTGAAGCGTACTGTCTGCGTAAGTGTCATGATGTCCAGACTAAACTGTACAATGAATGACCGTGTGAGGTGCTTTCCAATTGGTTGAGTGCGCTTGTGATTGGGTTAAGTTTCGACTGATTGAACTTCTGGGATTTGGGGTTTTCTTACACATTTTTTATCACAGCTCTGCAGACATTTGTCCCTACTCTGGTGTTTATTTTTTGCAAAACACTGTCAGTATAATTTAAACAGTATGAATATAATCTTGAGATTCTGTATTTGGTAGTTCTTGCACCGGGGATAGACGAAGAAATGCTTAATTTTTATCTTAAAATACCGTATTTGCGTGTAGGGGTAACAACAAAAGGTGAAATTGTGATTACGGTGTTTCTCGTATTTAAATACAATTATTTGATTTGAATTGAACACATATATTGTTTAAATGGAAACAAAGTAAGGGGTCAGGATTTTCAGTTCGCAAATATGAACCTTATTTATGTACAGGTGTTTTATTTGTATTTATTTATTTATTTACTTATTTTTATTTAGTGTGTGTGTGTGTGTTACGGGGCACTTTACCCAATGGAACAATGCTACCCCACAAGGTTTTCTTTGTTCTAGTGCTACCCCACAAGGGAATTCTTTAGAAAAGGGACAATAAGTTGAACAATGAAGTACCCCGCAACTGGCCATGTGTACGGGTGTGTGTGTGTGCCCTGATATTCGCTGCCTTATGGAGACATTAGACAAAAGGGAAAGCAAGGAACAATGTGTCTCCATAGGGAAATTCTAAAGAGAGGGTTGCTCCACAAGGAATTTTGTGTACAAAGTCTATGGGAGGATGTTAACTACAGGGACAAAGGAAAGAACAAAAGAAGTCTCCACAAGGATGCAAAAATAGGAATGTGTGTGTGTGTGGGTGTGTGTAGAACAGCTGTGGTGTGTACATATTTTCTGCCATTGACAGAATTTGAATCTTATCATGATTTATTTTACTAACTAGAAATAAAATGATACTCTTTTTAATATGTTTTTCTTTTCTCTTTTTTTTAATTTTTTTTTTTATGTTGTACTGTCCTCGTTAAATTACGACCAAATTATGTATATATATATGTCATTTCAAGGTTAACAAAACCAAAAAGAAGTATTCTTTAAGCCCAAAGTACGCATGACTGTTTTTTTGATAAAGCCATTTTCTTTTTATTATTATTTCGGTTTTTTTTGTTTGTTGTTGTTTTTTTTTCTTTTTGCTTCAAAAATGGTACCAGTAAAAAAAATAGTGCTTTGCGTTGGTAAAAAACATCCATATGTATACTATTTTAGCTGCCATTCGAATGAAAACCACATTTTCAGTAACCTTCGACAGTGTTTTCCAGTGATAAATTTTATTGTACCTTACGACATTATGTTTTATTTTGGTGGCACAGTTCAATAATCGTGGAAAGGATAGAGACAAACAATAAAATGAATTGATATTGAAGTGGTTTATTAACTGAGCCAAGCCAAGGTATATGTGTCACGTTCCCTGTTTAGAATAACATTATTATATATTCCAGCTCGATCAGGCAAACAGGGGCCATACTATTTTCTCCCTGACCTCGATTTGGTCGTCCTGATTTGCATGGGAGAAATGCAAGATGGCTGTTGTAATGGGATCAACACCGTGATAAAGGGAGTTCGTACGGCACAGCATAATATTGCATCCACAGAGAAGCGTCGCCGATCTGCTCAAAAACTGACAGAATGACGCCAGAGGGCGCTGTGCAAGTCAAACGAGGTTATTGTTTAGATCATTAGGAAGGCCGTGTTCGAATTAGCGGCTTAGAAGGCCTCTTTTTCAACGGTGTCACTGCAGCCATCGGCCATAGCCGTAGCCGAAGTCGCTTGACTCAGACGTGGCTTCGGAATCAGTCGGCACTGCTGTTCCCATATGAAAGTCCAACATATAATTATATAATTATATAATTATATGTTTAATAAATTATGTTGTGTTGATTCTAAACCAAAGAGAACATTATTATTTGGGAAACAACATTTCTGGAAATTAAATGACTTATGTAAATGTTTTTGAATCTCGGCAAGTAAAAAAAAGAAAGAAAAAATAAATAAAATAAAAACAGGCGCTACTCTATGAATCACACCAAATCCCAACCATTAGTTCCCGATTCACACAGTTTAACGACGTCTAGTACGGTGTCTCTGAAGTGACACCATTTCTTGCCATTGCATTTGTTGTTAAATGCTTATTTAACATGTTTGATTTGCCGAATGATATAGCAGTGCTATTGTTAACCCCAGACATTCTGATATAGTGAAATTTCATCACAAAAGGGCGAGAACAAATGCTACTCTTCGCTGGCTTTTTGTTATCGTTTCTCCAGGCTGTGTGATGTAATCCCCACTCAAGTTAAAGATGACATTGTTTTTAGCTTTCATTAACCTACTAAATTACTTAGAAACCATCTACTGGTGCCGGGCTGTAGGGTTCCCCTAACAGAAGTTAAATAATGTGTGTCCCCCCCCCCTCTTTTTCTCACCAATTATTCATTTTAGTAGTTTATTATTTTTATGTTAGTGCATTTTTTTTTACTGTTTCTTGCTTTGTTTTTTTTACTGTGGTGTTGTGGTTTTTGGACTTTTTTTATGGCATTTGGAACACAACTTGATAGGAATTAAGTTTGCTTTTTTGTAACCCTTCAGGCATGCCATATTGTCCTGTCTTTTGAATGTTTACTGTATTGCTTATTTTGTGTTTTTGTGTTTTTTGTCTCAATTTCCTCTTAAAAATTATGCTAATTTTTGTACAGTAATTTTTATGTCTTTGCCTGTGGAATTGGCAAATGAAATGAAATGAAATGTGAGTGACAGCACCTGGAATCAAATTCATCCTACAGTTGTGTGAAAATTGTCTTCAAATTTGTCAAAAACATGTTATCCGTCGAACCATGATTTAAAAAGCATAAACAAATAACTAAAACTAGATTGTATTGTTGCCTCGGTGTTCCACCCAGCAAAGTGTAAAATAACGTCATATCATTTTTTTTCGTCTGTCTTTCTCATAATTGTTATGATTTCAAAAGCATACTGCCGTCAGATTTTGTGTGGGTGAGGCCCCTATAGTTGACAGAGGAGAGGAGGGGGGTGGCCGGGAGTGAGAGGGGGAGTGGCTGGGAGTGGGGGTAGTCAAACTGTCTTTAGCTTTGATTGTTTCCAACGTCTAAACGGATCCAATCCTGAAGTATGTGCAAACACAATATGAATATAAAGTCGCCATAGCTGTGCACACAACTGGCTGAGTCTGCACTGAGTGTAGTCACTGTTCCGCTAAAAGCGGCAATGTTGAAGCGTATAGGGCCTTTTCGAAACAATGTCTTCGGTTTCGACTCCGACACTAAGGCTTTGAAAAGTTGGCTTTCGGCGAGGGGCCTAAATGAAGCAGACGAAGCCTTTGCCTTAGCCCTGGCCGTGGTTTCTAAAAGGCTCGTGTACACTAATTTAATAGCCAGAAAGCCAGTAATTGTTGTGTCGGAATTGGACGTCTTTGGTACTAGGCTTCGTTGGCTTTCCCCAACAATGAAACATCAGTGGCTGCATCAATTAGCTGTAGCCGTAGCCGCGGCCGCAGCCGTAGCCGAGAGCTGCTATAACGACCACAGCCCAACAGTCCATTCACATCCCGACCATCTCCACGAAGTACCCTATTATGCTCGGTACACAAGATCATTGTAGACTTCGTTCATGCTGCCTCCACGTTCGTCGAGTTCCCCTCCCTGTAGATGCAACAATGAACACTAATTATGATAGTCAGACTATTTTGACTCTGCGGTCTCGGTTTGGTTTACATTGGTTTGAATGACAAACAAAAATGTCTGCACCGTGATAATCTATAGCGTTCAGACAGAAACTCAGTCAATGTAATAGACCGATATCAGACAGGTTTGCCCGATTCACTTCATTCCCGCCAAAACGAGGTCGTAACATAACAAACAGTCTGTCCCCTTTTTATAGAACCCATATCATTATGTTTAACTGGTACAGGGGGGATGACAAAGATGGTGAATATACGAAAGAAGACTAATTACACATTCATGTATTTGGTGTTAAAGTCACTATACAAGATTGGTAAGGATAAGCAACATTAATGTTTAGTTTCAGTCTGAAAGCTTATACTGTTTGAAAAGTAAATACTAGAATCATTATTTCTGTGAAATATTTCCATATGAAACGCTGTCATATTGGAGAAAACTGCATCTTAAAACCTACTTGGAAAAAACAAAAAAAACAAAAAAAAGAGCAACAGCTGACTTCGGTTGTAACAATAGAAATTAACATGCTGAAAAGTGCACACGTTTTCCACTATTTTTCCTGACTCAGACGACGGATTGAGCCAAATTTCCACAGGTGTTTTTTTTTTCTATTTACATATCGCATCAGAAAAAGCAAGACCGCTGCACTATCAGCTTCACCATTCCTCTGCAGTGCCTTTAACAGCGATCAATATGACATTTGGTATAGTTATTATAATATGAGTAAAAAAAAAACATATGCCCAGGTCACCACCAGCAGAGTAGAACTGAAAAGTTAATTGTAATTAAATTTTATATTTTTGCAGTCGCTTTGCGTAATGACAGTTTTAAGCGTCATGCTTTCAATGTAAATCTTAATGACAATTGAGTTATTTAGGTATAATATGTATCTACTGGACTGTCACATACAGAGCAGAACCCATACTTGATGGGAATTAAAATTGTTATGCATTTTAGTTTAGTTTTTTGTTTGTTTCAATTATATAAAATTGTACACATATAACAGTTCACAATGCGTAAAGACTGCTTTTCTAACATACCATTTATTTATTTTTTTCTGCTACTGTTTCGTCCACGGAAGCAACCATGTGGTAATTAATGTTCCACTCAGAAAACGCACACGTCTAGATTATTGCAATTTCCCATTTTCCCGCCTAAATATTTATCCGTCAAGAGAATGAGAAAGGACGCCCGCTGAACCAAGTAGCGCCCGCGCTGTCATATTTTCTCTATATAAATCATCAGTAAAGTGGCAACCCCAAGATAAATGTCCCCCGTACACGTGTCAAGTTGTCCTGTATCGCGGGTATGAGGGCTAGTGACTTGTGTGGACACAGCCCTTATCAGTAGGTGATAAAAAAAACACAAAAAAAACACACACACACATACACACAGTAGCACAATGACAGCATCGCTGGTTAACCACAGACTCCCGATAGACCCATGGGTGTGATTGATGCATCCACTCCTTTTGTTCCTGGTTCCCTCTCCCAAAAGAGGTCAAGGTTCAATGGGGGGGGGGTAGAATCGGAAATTAACAGCAATTACTGAATGTTACTCTCGCCATACATGGGATCAGGACGAAACTTGACTTTGGTTAAGTACAGTTGTATTTACCGAGAGCCATTGAAGTTTGGACCAAACCAGATGGGGAGGTCCCTTGTACTCAGCAAACATTAACAAATCCCTCGAATTTGCCGTTACTAGCCTATCTTCGAGTACACTTTCAACTTGAAGAAAATAAATTGCTTACTATATTGGGTCTGTTACACACCAGGGGTAGGTCTTGTGTGCAGAAGAAAGGGAGGAAAGCAATCGCGTCAAGTCGAAAATTGATTCTTTAGCAATTAGTAAGGAACACTTCCGACGAAAACCTGTCAAAATAATTCATCACCCATCCTCCTCGTGTAGCATTTCTGCTGTCCAATGATTTTGAAGCCTCATATTATTGTTATTATTGTTATTATTATTTAATGAGAGTGCTCATCCAACAACTCATTTCAGATCTCGTGTTTTCATTCAAACAAATCATGATATCAAAACAATTGAGAAAAGTCTGCACAGTTTGAGTTAAGCGTAATGTGCAGCCCCTTGTGTAGCGTGAGATGCAGCCCGGCCCTAAATATATATCCCCAACTTTATACCTAACACTGAGAAGCTCAGACCTGATTGCGGCCCCAACCCTGTCCCTATTTAGGGACAAGTTAGAACTACATTTAGGCCTGGGTTACATTTAGGTCTCGGGCTACATTTCAGTCCGGGCTACATTTGAGGCCTGGCATTTTCAATGAAGGGCTACATTAATAGTGGTCGCACAAACATCTTGTTTCCGGTCCCGTATATTTGACGAAATAATTTTGGTCATAAGAAAACAAAGTTCCCTGACGTATAAGCCACTGAGGTTAACTAGATTCCATGCAATAAAAAAAAACTAAATTTGAGGTTAGGGTTGGGATGCGTACCTTGTCTCCTTGTGATGTCATTGTCAGGTATTATTTTGTTCTGATGGAAACAAAGTCGTGCGCTCAACAACTATTTTAATTTTTTAGCAAATTCGACAACCACCGCAAATACATTATTTTGTGACATTTTACTGCCTCTGAAAATTGTTCAAATATGTTTTTAAATTAGGTTTGCAATTGCAAAATCTTATGTCACACACACAGAAATGTCCATAATTTCCACTAAATTCACTTCACAAATTGGTTTTTATTAAGTTAACATTACACGCTCATTGCTAATCATATTATGCTATCGTTTTTGGCACTTAGATACGTTGTTGCTACTACCGCTGTTCTATCACGAGTCTATTTCTGCCATCCATGCTATATGCTTGAATCTATTTGCTACCAATTATTGCTTTTCACGAGAGCTTCACCCAGACTACAATATCAACACTATCTTACCAAAGGTTTATATTTTTACAGCTGTGATACTACACTTTGATTTTAGTTAGTGTTTACGTCTGGCTAAGTGAAGTGCATAAAATAACATCAACAATCTCCAACCAAATTGGGCGCTGCGTATCTATCGGCCATGCTGAGGCAAAACACAACAACAGCTCCGAGAGTTTTTCCAAACAGCAGATTAAAGAAGGGGGAAAAAAGCATGAAACCTGGCTTGTAATGACGGGACATTCGCCCCTCCATGCCACCCTCCGTATTTCACTCCAGGGTACAAGGAGAAAAGCTTTTTTTTTCCCCTTCTTCGTCTGCTCCTTCTTCTCCTTCTTCTTTTTTTTCCCTTTCGTCTTCCCCGTCTTCTCTATCACTCCCTGTATTAAATTCAAGCCAGGAAAATTGGGAACCGTTTCACGTCCGTAAGTGCGAAAGTGCCTTCGATTGCCATTAAAACGTGTCGCTGGCATAAAGTGATCAAAGCCCGAACCCAGGTCGGCCAAGAGAGCTTAATCATTTTAAGCCCCTTCATGTGGCAAATCTACTTCTAGGGAACCTAATCTTATCTGAGTTAAACAAATCCGGATTCTTAAAGGACAGATGTTTTTATTAAACTCAGCAAAAAAAAAATTCTGAAAGATATTGTACTTTTAAAGCTGCATTCCTATTATATGAGTAATGCCCGTGAGCTGTGTCTCATTTTTTTTTTTTTTTTTTTTTTTTTTACACTTTTACCTCGACCCCCTGAAGATATTTCTGGGTTTTAAAAGGTAAATTCTATTAATCAACTGTCACTTACCATCTGAGGAGGGTGTGAATGTCATTCTGCGCCATTTTGGGTTTAATGGCATCAATTTCAGAGCGGGGAAATATGCGGTAAAAGGAAGAAGAAGACAATATGACACTTTCTGTATACGAAGGAAAATTGTGGCGTGTATCGAAGGTGACGACGCAGAATGTGATCGTACCCACCACGGCACGTGATGATGTTGAGCATGGTCGGTTCGCGCCCTAACTGTGGCATTAAATATTATCGTCATCTCTTGTTTTTTTTTTATTGCATTACTTCGTGAAAATCGTTCGTCAAGGAGCTATACTTGTTTACTTTGTAATCGTTCCTAGGGAATTTGTCTTTGGTGTATCAACAATGAAACTAAAAACTGGAGGGGCACACCAAACAATACTTCGGGGAGGAATATATCCGATGTGATAGTGATAACGAGCTCGTTTGAACCTTTCATGAGATCTGAAACTTCCAGAAGATTATTCGAGCTCTTGCCCCATCAAATTATCATTTATATCCATATTCGGTTTAAATCAATTCTAAAGTATTACTTTCACTGATTTTTTTTTTTTTTTTTTTTTTTTTATAAATAATACATATTGTATCCATTGGCAGCTAGAAGCTTCAGCAAGAATCTAAAAATTAACAATCGGCATTTAGGATGATATAAACATTAAATGTCACAAAATATATGACAATAGTAACATTAATTAAAAATGTTACGGCATATAGGATGATATGAACATTATTTTATTTTAAATGTCACAAATAAAAACACATATATATATATACATATAACAATAATAACATTAATTAAAAAGGCAACGGCATAGACTTCCTAGTTTACACCCGTTGCTGTCGGTATTTTGTTTTACTTTTGCCCTACCCTTAAAAAGCATTTAAGTTGTCCAATCAATGCAACTATATACAAAACAGGGAATGAAAACAAAATCTATAGATATTTACCGTTCTTTCTCTAAAAAGAAAGCGATACAGGAGAGATCTGATTTTAGCTTTCGACTTCTTTATTCAATGGCCCTTTTTGAAAAATCGTATTATTTGCATTGGCTGAAGCAATTACCAAACTTATACCTTAAACATGTCAAGTTCCTTTCCAACAAACCGGACATTTCAAATCTCCGGATTTGTTTGCCGTCTGCAAAAGTTTGTCAGCTTCGAGCTCGACAAGGAAACGGCCCCTTTTCCGTTTTCACCTATCCATCCAAGCATGGTCTCACACCGACTGTTGTAACCCAAGCTTCTTTGATGACATTTTCGACCCAAGGTGAGGCTAGACAATCGGTAGAAGCTAAGCGACATTTAGGAGACATTACCGGGGGTGGTTCCCGGGGCCCTCTCAGCTTGTCTCTCCGCTGATGGTATTAACTTATCCCTGGAGTTCAGGAAATACCGTAGCGATACATCCCGCAGCGCCGTGTCGCTGTGGGTAACATTAATGTAGGCCAACCCCACGAGTGGAGTCGTACGAAAACAAAGATCCCACCGTCAAATTGTCCAATTTTCCCGCTCTCCTCCTTGTCTGTTCCCACACCGTAGAAATGGCCAGAGTACTTCCCAGTTTTCTAGAGTGGATTTGTTTTTCTCCGCTATACCCAGAACTCCGTCTTAATTTGTTCGTTTCCTCGGGGGCCAGTCAGGCAAAACGGACTGCGAGCAAGCTCCCAATTTACCCGGGTATCCCTTTTCATGCTAGCGGGGATTTTTCGCATTTGTGATCCGTTCTTCTTTGATTGGGACAATCTTTCACGGCGGATTTGAGGGAAAAATGCAGAAGGGGGGAAAGAAGAGAAGAAAAAAAAAACTTACGCCGTTCAAATATTGTCTTTGCTCTACAAGTGTTGGCCGTGTTTGGCTTTCATTTTAGCGATATGCGTAGACCACTTAGTGACCTTTGGGAACTTATTAAACATATCGAGTAGATTTGGATGTGGGGAAAGAGTAACATGCTTAAACCCATGATAGAAATTGAGATAGCATTGGGTAAAGTGTTGATACCTCTTCGTAAAACAAAAACATGACAATGGCACAGTGCATTTCGACGATATAGTAAAAAAAAAATGACACATTGCTGTAATATTATACAGAAGGTGGAACTCAAATTTCAATTGTTTTATCGATGATTAAATTTTTAATATTGATTCCTGTTTGAGATTTCTGTCTTTCATATTTCCTTTTGCAAAACATACATGTATTCAAAATAAACATTATTTTACATTCTCCAGTAAAACGTTCATGTTGGAATACTTCCTTGCAACGACTTCTTACTACCATATACATGCTGACATTGGGATATCATATAATACAAATGGACAAATTACCATTATTCCATGTTTGAAGCTAAGATCTTCTTTGCAAATCCAAATGGCCAACCAAGATAGATTTCGGTGGAATTGATTAGTGCAATCGTTACCCTGATACGTAGCTGCCTATAAGAATTGTCTGGTTATTGATTTCGGATGTCGCAATTTGCATAATGTAAACAATGTTGTGTTGATTTGTTTGAAAAACAAAACAAAAAGAGGTAAGAAAAAAGACTTACTGATGTTGCCCATCACTCGAGGTCATAATGCTACAGCGGCCTTTTGTCTTGGAGCGTGGTCAAGGCATGTGTTCGAGGTTCGAACCGCTACCTACCGGTTTGGTAATGGAGAGGGCGTGGTTAACATACTCTCTAAATGCGAAAGAGTGCACATTTCACTCGCTTGCCAGAGTGGTGTCAGTTTGGCTCTTATGAGAGTGAAACTCACTCTTCACCACTCTTTTTTGAGTGAAAGTGGGGGTGAATTTCACTCTGAATCTAGTGAAAATACATGTTTTTCACTCTAAAAAGAGTTGTCCGCCATATTGCTCATTGCAAGGGTGGTATGGCTGACAAAAAGAGTGGTTTCTCACTCTTTTACTTTAAGAGAGTATGTTTTCATAATTATGTGTTTTCAGTTGAGGTTAAAATATTGTCCAACACAAGAATGGTTTGCAAGAAAAAGAACCATGAGCAATCGACCATCAGTATTCTGAAAGCTTACTATCAACAGCGCTTTCGTTCACCTGTAAGAAAAACAAAATATTTCATTTTCAATTTGTCCGTCATAATAACACCACTTCGGAATCATTGCCTACGAAAACGACGACAAGTTCCTGACGATCAAAAGTACTCACTTGAAATTACCTAGCCGCAGAATAAAAAACATCACTTGGCAGAATCTGGTAATAAGCTCACTGACATTGGGGTTAGCAATGACAGTGGGTCCCTGATAATTACTCATCAGCGAATGAACTTAACACAAAAGTCCATTTTGCTCGAGAGCTCCGTGAAACGTGGGCCTTAAAAACCTTTTGTGTTTGTTTTAAATGAAGAAAAAAAACGCTAACCACGTGCTGTTGCTTTTTATCTGGTCCGATGTTTTCAGCAAGATCTGTAGCTCCCCGCCAACATAGGAAACAGTGTCCAGTTATAACAGAACCCCGTAGGATACGGTGATTAACAGGATTCGGAGTAACAAGAAGAAAAGTATGAGTATTACAATGTATATGAAAATAAATCCTACCCAGACACAGGAAAATTGCCACTTCATTAATTAGGTTAGGAGAGCCGAGAGCGATGGTGGTTAGAATATCCACCATCCGCATGGTCATTATTACATAGACAGATGCTTGGCGTTTTGAACGTAAAACCTGATCAGTGACTACCGTATCTGACACCGCTCGGCCCTATCTGGACCGCCGGAGGAATATACGGCCAGGAATCTTTAGCTATAAAAAAAATCTTAAGACGAACACCTTCTCAACTGAAACTCCACCTGTTCGGATTTGGCCCTGATCCGGGTCCCGGAGGGGGCGTTGTATATAGGTGACGTTTTCATTCGGTCCTATACGAAAGACTGATATGCGGGGGGAAAACAACACGGAGTAGGATTACACCAGATCCGGATCAGATTCTGGCCGGTGATCGGGTTTAATCCAGGGTTTAGATTTGACCCAAGCTTGACCCGGATCGATATAGGGTTTAACCCATGACCGAGACAATAAGAATCCCGGTCAAACGGACCCATCATCTGAGTCAGAGAAACACTCCTTCTATCCGGACTTTTTACCTTTATCCCGGATTACGGCCCCCCAAAGCGGGTCTGACCTACAACCAGATCTAATCCGGACACGGGTGCCGGATTTCAGTATTTTCCTTGTTCGGTTACATATAGCCATATCCGAATTGACGTCATTGGCTGTGGATACGGCTACACTGATGCTGCTGTGCACGTATAACATGATTTTGAACGGCTTATCAGTTCACCTAATACAGATCTGAGGGACAACCTCTTATTTTCTCCCGTTTGTATGTACACTGCAATCGCCAAATCAAATCCATGTACCCAAAACCGGAGATAGACTAGTCTGGTCTCTTTATAACGCGGAGAAATGTTTGTCCAGGCCTCATTTTGTTGATGGGCCATGAGACAATGTTGAACAAATAACAACATTGGAATGCAAGTAAGTGGCATGAGACTGTTTCATGAACACTGGGCGAACCCTCGGTGACTTTCTCCCCTCTGGGAATTTTTCTTCAGTCTGCACACATCAGTTTACCCAGTCAGCATGTGCGTTTTTTTATTTGACAAAACAACATCTCAATTACCTTTTAATAGTTAGTCAACAAAATAATGATCATAAAATATCACTTGGTCAAAACACTGGGGAGCTGTCGATAGTATAAAACGCTGTGAGAAACGATTTCCTTTGAAGTAATGTGGTTTTTATAGAGAAAGAGATAATTTCTGCCTCAAAAATTTGAAACTGAGAAATGATTCATGCATGATTTGTGAAACACATGCATTTTCAGCATTTTCGGATCCTTATGCATGGAAATAACCGTTCCAGATTTTTGCCGACATCTCAAAAACGCTACCATCTTCTGAAACCAAATTTTCACAAGTTAGTTTTATGGTATATATCTACAATTATATGGGATTGAAAAAAGCGTCTGGTTCTCAATTCAATATTATTTTGACGTGAGTTGGTCAGATGTGCGGATTGTGTTTTTTTCTTCAGTGGGCAATATTTTGCGTATTTCCTCGATATTCACAAACTCTTTCATTGACGGGATTTGGGATTTTCCCAATATAAAACAACATCTTATCGGAGTTGCAGCCAGATTGAAGTAAATACTGTAAACTATAGATTTAGAAGGAAAAAAACTGTCGTGGGTTTGTACTTTCCCAGTTGGTGTTAACCGATTCACCGTGTTCAAACGATCCATCCTGCGTTGTGGATTTGCGTGGAGTGTTCTCCATTCGTTTTCATCCAAGAGACTTTCGTCATTTATAGCATGTACGATTACTACGTGTTAGCAATACAGATCCGTCCTGAAGTCACCATGCACAGCGTGTGTGTGTGTGAAAACCCCCCTTCCATTTGCCACAGGTTTAACTCATTATATCTTAACACCTCGAAGCGAGAACTCTGGCCTTACGGGTGTTCCCGTTGGTGCATACGGTCTAGACGTATTGTCTGTACCGGCTTTTGTTCCCATGCAGTTGGGGTTGGTGACGAGAACGTCATGCAGGGCAACTCATAATTATCCGGTGTTAATCATTATACTTAATGATTAACGATTTGTTTGATAAATAAGGTATCTTTAAAAACAACAGAACATGTGAAGAGCAATGACTTTCGCTGTAACATTTTTTTTAGAAATATTAGTCGGAAAAATCAATAAACCTCATATTATGGCATTTTGCCACAAAAAGGGATTTAATAAAATACAATTATGTTGCATTGATGTAAAGACGTGATGAGTGTACAAAACCTTCTTTGTAATTCAGAAAACAACATTTGATAACGTGTTTTTTTTTTTTTTTTTTTTTTTTTTTTTTATATTCTGGTTGTAAAGAAGACATAAACAAATAACACTAAATGTTGAATAACTAAATCAATTCGTCGCCAAACTTGAATATTTGATAATTGAAGCATCTTTTCTTAACAGTATGCTATTTCGGAGAATTTTTGAACAATAAGGTTTTTTGGTTGTCATTTCTTCATAAAGTACTACTTGAGCTTAGAGTTTTCTTATACTTACCTTTTGAATTCCCGACCCGGGGTCCTTAGCCGATGACTGGTTCCGTAATTAATTAGTTCAGCTTTTAGCGGGTGAAATGCCGCTCTAATTTTCACGATCTCGCAGTGGTGTTGAACTTGACTGTTATTGAATGCTGACAGACATGTCACGAAGATTGGCAGCAGTGCGTCTCCGAATTAAAGAACATGAAAATGAAGACGGTGAGGATGTGTGTGCTAGAACAGATACGAAGGAGAAAGAGGGTGAGTATTTGGAAAGATAATGAAGATGACTTAAGATGATACTCAAAAAAAGAAGATGCTAACTGAAGATGATAACGATAAAGAAATGGATGAGATTAAAGGAGATGCAGCTGTAAATAAATTGTAAATTTTATTCCTGTTTTATATTTAGCATTTACTGTTTTATTGTTGTTATTAACTGTGGCTTACTTCGCAAGTATTTGTTTTTTGTGGGTTTTTAAATATTTCCTAATGCCAAATGAACACAATTTTCTCTATTTTATTATGCGGACAAAATAAACAATTCAATTGCATGTACATTCAATTCTAGAAAAGAGTGAGGATAACAAAAGGAGGATAACTACATAATATGATAAAAAAAAACAAATAAGGGGATAACCGTATAAAGATTACAATGATAATGAATAGGATAACTAAAGATTATAGGGATAACGGAATAGGACAACTAAAGACGAAAAGGATAAAGAAGAGGATAACTAAAGATGAAAAGGATAAAGAAGAGGATAACTAAAGATGAAAAGGATAAAGAAGAGGATAACTAAAGATGAAAAGGATAAAGAATAGGATAACTAAAGATGAAAAGGGTAAATAAGGGGATATCATTATAATCATATGAAAGATTATAAGGATAATGAGCAGGATAACTAGAGATAACAAGGATAAAGAAGAGGATAACTAGAGATAATAGGGATAGATAAGATGATAACTAAAGATGGTAAGGTTAAAGAAGAGGATAACTTAAGATGATGGTGAAAAGAGGATAACTAAAGATGACGAGGATTAAGAAGGAGATAACCAATTTAAAGATGATAAGTGAACAAAAGGGGATAAGTAGATAATAAGATTAATGAATAGGATAACTAAAGATGATAAGGATAATGATGGGGATAGCTAAAGAGAATGGGATACAAGATTAAGAAAAATATCATCATAATACTTGAAAACTATTTCGTTCTAACTCACCAACCCCTACAATCTCCTGTAATGTTTAGAAAACATTATTGACCGAACATCGGATTGTTTCTGCTTGAGAATCAGTGTGTGTATCTTGTGTGTGGAACCCGTAAATTCTTGTGCAACTGCCACTTGTTTTGAAGTGGCATTAATTTTGCTGTAAGCTTTTTTTTTTTTTTTTTTTCTTTATACCAACATCTCCCTTCTGATAAATTACAGGACGGGTTGTATCATGAAATCAATCAGAAACCGCTGACTTAATTTGAATAATTTGAAGACATTGTGTTAAATATTTCCACAATGCACTTTATTATAATATTAACCATTGTTGACGAGGAGGCACCGTGGCACGGCTAGAATTTAATTCCGATTACGAAGTAATGTTATTATGCCGGGAGATGAGTTATGCATTATTACCTGTGGCTAAATGACATACAAAGACTAATCATGTTTGGAAATGTGTTTAGGAATTATTTGAATTTCATGTAAACTTGTCCGTGTGAATAGATTAAGCGAATTTTCCGAAGCCTCCCCGTCTACCTATATCAATTCAATTCCAGCGCCGGCATCTAACAGGGCCAAGTAGCGGGGAAGCTCGTGTCTCTCTGTGTGTGTGTGTCTCAGTGTGTGTACACGCTGCATGCAAACTAGCCTAGCGGACTGGGGTGGAATACATAGTCAGTCATGGCCATACATACGCATGGGCTCGTTGCAAATGGCGGTTCTCAGCTCATGCATAGTGCATGGCGGTTAGCATTAAATCATCCATATAAAATTCACAATGCCACCGTGGGTTAGCGACTGCCGGGCCGGCAGAAGAGGCCGGGATGAGCTGATGTCAGGCCGTGATCGTCGCGCTTCTCCATCCCCACAGCTCCGTCGGTAAGTTCCCCCTTATTTGTTTGTTTCCTTCCTCTATAATCCACGCCATTTTTTCTAACCCTGGGTCCACGACTGAAATTCCTCAAAACTGTATACAGTCAACACATTGCCACTTAAACGCACGTGTTTCTACGGCATGTACATCTATACGTGTTAAAAACCCGAAGGCATGCCGCATTAGTCTGTAACATGAAGCATTGGCGGTGAAGGAGCCTACGATTGGGAAAACAAGGCTAGACAAAACTCACTGTTGCTCCCAACTTGTCAAAACTTCTGCGTGTATGTCGTGGACTATCTACCTCAAAAAATTGTCACGCCAAAATTAATATCGTTCCCGGATGGATTGGTCACAGAATATTGGGCGGGACTTTTGCTATGTTAATGAAGAGGTCAGCGTGATCAGTTATGTGAGTGTCATATTAGGGAGCTGAGAACACACTATACATCATTCTAGCCGCAAGACAGTATTTCTTCATCACACTGTCCCCTACCTAGAGTGGAGCAGAAGACAAAATCAGCAGAAAGGGGGAATTTTTTTTTTCTCTGCTTCTCTGCATTACAGTTCGTTACGCCCGAGTGACCTAGTACAGGGGCGAGGCCGAGAGAACGAGGCAAAATTGACGAACTCGCGACGTGACCGCGCGGCGGTGCCCGTGTCGCGTTACATTTCCCTCGCCTAGGCCGCGTAACACGGCAGCATCTTACGTTTCTCCCCTGGGCGCACGGCAGCATTAGCGCGCGGGTTGGTATTATCTCGTTTCCCCCCTTCTGTACGGACGTGTGCACGGTGCTGGCCAGGTTCCGCACCGTGATCTGACCAAATAGGTTTTTCTTCGTGCGTGTTCCTTGCACCCGACTCATCATTCTACCCTAACCTCTAAGCTATGATGTGTTTGTAGTTTTTTTCCCCGTTCATCTCTCTCTTCCTCTCTCTTATTCTTATAATACGTATATCACACGAACAGCCGCCATTTTGAATCCGGTCTTTTGTGAACAACCCCGTGGATTTTTGAGATTAATAGATAACAATTACTCACACACTGAGTACAAGTGAAGTTAGTAAACAGAAAAGGTGGCTTCAATTTCGACTGATGAAAGTAAAAACTTCCCCGTTAAAATAATATTTATTATGGGAAAATGTAAGGGGAAATGAGGTCAGGTTGTGGTTGAAATCGACACCTTTCTGCCAGTTTAAATGCAGCATGGTAAATGATTGTTTATTTTGTTTGTTTGTTTGTTTGTTTTTTAATACAATTGAATGAATGAGTACTCATTTAAATGGTTACTCAATGTTCTTTAATTTGCAAATATAAAAGCCGGAATAAAATCAAAGTGTATTGATATAATTGTCGAGAAAACGGAAACTACTGGTGTTTCAATCTGAAAGCTCATTGATTCTAAAGTTGAAACCCGTACCAAGTCTCCTGGATTACTGTCACAATTGAAGAGGTAGCACTTATATTCCCCTGCAAATTAATGTAGTTTATAATTATTACTCCAAATGCCGAAATTATTATTACGATTGTAAATCGAAACAATTGCGTTATGAACATACCAGAAATCCATAACAAAAAAAGTAAACCGTCTGCAATTTATATCCTGACAACATGATGAAATTACTGTATGTTTATTAAAAACAAGTTGATATAAAGTCTTTCACTCTCCCCAAAAGACCATGATGTACTTGTTTTTTAAAATGTATTTAATTATCAAGAGGCACATTTTGGCAATTATTTTATCAATTAGTTTGTTTTTTTCTTCGGTAGAATTAAATGCTATCTTCTACTAACTGGTCCATTATGGTGTAGTTGGTGAAGGAGATACCAATGTTAGTGTTGCCGACTCCCTAGCAATTAACGGTCTCGAACGTTTCGTGTACTGATTTCTCCCAGCAGGGATACTTGAGTACGGGTTGACACGGAGCCTATTTGATGCTGAGTTGATGATGATGATGATGTGGGACCCGGGAAAAAAATTGCTATGACAAGAAGAGGATCGGAAGAAGAAGAAAAAAAAATATCCTCGCGGTATCACTCTATAAATATTTACTCTAATGACGCAACCGTCAAAATGGCTCCTTCGGTCACAGCTTATGTTCGCCACAAATATCCCTCTGAAAATGACAAAATTGAGAATATAATAAACAGATATGGACCCCACTCATAAACCATGTAAAAACAACTTTTAAATTTCTATGGATCTCAAGTCAACAGTCATAAAGTGTCATTGTATTGGACTGCGGCATCATTTATCTATCAATTTTTCTTGTTTTCTTATTAGAAATTTACGAAGAATTCACATTGTGATAAAATTTTCACTTAAAAAGAGAATAATAACAACAACATTTCGAATGGAATTTGTACAGTTTCTGTACTTAGTTCCAGACAATTATCTGGAGCTATCTAACTTTGGGTTGGTTTAAAAATACTTATTAATTGTTTTTTTTTTTTTATTATTATTAGTATTGTTATTATTATTATTATTATTATTATTATTATTATTAGTTCGATTGTTGAACGGATGGATGTATTTTTTAAGTGTATACCTTTGTTGCTTTTGGATATATATATATATTTTTGAAACACATTGTCTATGCTCATCGGAGAGTTCTCCATATCCCTACATGCACTTCACGTTTCTCGCAATATGTAAGAGTAATCGAACGCACTTGACACAAACCTTATATTCTCCTAAATTAAAGGGACTATTTGACATTTTGGGGGAGGGTAAAAAAATAGTCAAATCTGCTGGCTTTAATAAGGAACTCTTGAAGCGACCTCACGAGGCTGATTTTCAAAAGAATACATTCATTCTAATCTTCTGGTTTGTGGGATCAGAAAGGAATGGTTCACGTGCCGGTATTTGTTTTCGAAAATTACATTCATTTAATTCCGCTCTGTTTATCATACATTTTAAAGGAGAGACATGTGTATATACATTTCTAGATTGTTTGTTCGAGTGTATTCCTTATAGAGCCCCAGCTCAACATTGCTATAGAAAGAAAAACACAAATGTTCACAGATTTACATATACCTTACATGGTGTAAAGATAACGATGGCAGAGAACTTTCCTTGGAATAGGTATTCCTTAAGTGTTATTGGTACAATCATAAATGAAATAGCAATTAATGTTTTCGTCTCACGAGACCAAAACTCTGCCTAAGAAAGCGGCCAAAATTGCTGGATGCGTTTTTTACCGTTTTCTCGCACATGGAACAACGAAATGAGCTGAAACGTTCACAGGTTGGTTTTATAACAAACATCTTGATTTGTGCAAAGAATGGAAGCATTTTACTGACGCGTTCTTACCAATGTTAATCACATGTTTTTAAGGGGTTAATTGAACATTTCTTCAATTTTTCTAATTCTCAAGAAGAGCCGTGAGTTCTGGTGAAAGTGTGTTTATAAATAATCATGAATAGAACGTCGGTTTGTGGTGTTAAGAAAATACAAAAAAATATATATTTTGGATTATTATGTTCGTGTTTGCGTAAAGCGTATCTGCTAGAAACCAAGAGATATGACAGCTGAAAAAAGGGAGGATTGGCATCACAAATAAAATGACAAAATAAACGGAATGTCAAAACCCATGGAACACGGGCGTAATTTTTTCGTATGAATTGTTTGGGCAAATTAAAAATATATATATAATTTAAAACAAATAAATAAAATAAAATATCGACAGAATGGAATGGATGCATCCTACAAACAGCCTAAATAACAGCTGGGCTGACGCCTGATTGTAGAGATTAAATGCTATGAAAATTTACAAGTTCCCCAAAAAATGAGATTAATTAATGCAATTATTCGTCTGTATTTTCGGCGTATTGACTCCAGCCCGAAGTAGATCCAAATCTACCAATAATGTTAGTACGCATAATCTCTGCATTAGCCTGGCTACGTCACGACTTGGACACCTGCCATTGTCATGTGTTTTATTTTATTGCCGATGTATTTATTCACTCCTGCGGTAGAATCATTTTGAACAAAGTTATCGTCGCGATTTGTGATAATAGGTGTTATTGCTGTCCGCAGATAAACGGCGCATCTTGCCGACACAGCAACATCCCAGTAGGCTTCTTGGGGACGAACAAAAAAAAAAGAAGTTGTCAAAACGAGATCTCCAGCAAGTCGGCTCCTTTTCAGGTTCCGCTTCTGACTACGAGCTCGAATATCATTACAACTTCGCCAAACAAGGGCGACATCGCCGAATTAACATAAACTCAAATCGTAACGGGGAATGCCTGTTTACAATTTGTGTAAACACCCCCTGCAGTGGTTTTTTCCCCCTTTTCTTCTTTCTTTTTCTTTTCCTTTTTGGATGAGTCAAGCCAATGACTTTCCATCATTTAAAACACGGAGTCATAACTCTACGTATATCAGATCAAATATTCTTGATATACATTATTTATTGGAAGGTGTTTATTATCTATATAGGTGTCAGCCATAAGAGTTTCTTTTTTCCCAATCACCCCCCCCCCCCCCCATTTCCCTCTTCTCGCTGCAGCACTGAGCGCTAGGGAACCCGCAAGATAAACTAAAATAAGTTAATTGCGAATGGCGTTGTAATGGCCAAGTAATTCTGCTCTGTGTTGAACCACTTCGGGCCAAAATGAAATCTGAATCGCAATATTGACTGGCAACTACACCAGGAAATTCTATACTTCAGATCTGGGCCAAGCTCTCTGCCTCCACAATATAATAATGTGTTTGCATTAGGGTTGGTCTAAAGTGTGCGCTAAACCTGTTGATAGATGGGTATGTACGTAAATAAATAAAATCTGGATAATAATTTTTATATGAGAAGTATGCTAATATTATATTAAAACATTAAAAAAAATAGCAAGCTTATTGTCAAGGTTTTTTTTTTTTTTCATTTAGATAATCTTGTTTGTATTTCCTTTTCGTGAATTAAAGACGGTACAGAGACTTCACTTCTGAATAAGTGAAGATTTCAATTAAAATGGGCACCGTAGGTAACTTGGTTAATCCAGCCGCTTGGGGGCGCTGCCGGGTTCACAGTTTCAAGTGTCGTCATGGTCACGGTTTGGATGGCGACGTGTCCCCGGTGAACACATCTCGCGAAAATATCACTTTAACAAAATAAATAATAACATATCCACTATACGGTGTCTGTAAGCATTATATGGATCGCGTTTGGGGTATTTCATGAGCAAGTTCAATATAGACACTCTTTTAAAGGTGGGCTTTACTGAATTGTAGTCTCACTCATCTGGGTATTATCCTGAAATATTTCAAACTGTGGATTTTTGAAGGAGCGTACAGGTATAATGTAATGTGTGTTTTGAGGGTTGTTTTAATAAAGCAGATGTAGACAGCCGTAGCTAAGGACGACGACCGCGCCACCCGGGCAAAATCATATGTAATTACGGACTTATTCCATCACCCAAAACCTAATCAACGTAGCGTTTCCAAGCAGACATAAAAAAGCAGTTGATTTTGCAATTGTATTTTCCCTACCGCCATACACATTCAAACCAGATCTTGATCTCGATCACTTGACCACATTTTCCGGCCTGTTTTATACCTCGTCTGCTTCCATTTTTTCCCCGCTACACACACACACACACACCACACACACCGCACACACTCCACATCCAACCACCTGTCGAAGAGGAAAGGCACCGTGCTTCTTGTTAGATCTTAAAAACCAAGACAAAGGACCAGAGTGAAAGACAGAGAGAGAGAGTGAGAGAGAGAGAAGGGGGGGTGGAAATCTCACAATTTTCTCCCTCTCTTGCGGAGATTTCCTCCCTTCTCTCTCTCTTTTTTTTTTTTTTTTTTTTTTTTTTTTTCAAGGGAGTCTGGGTAGAAAATGGAGCGACGCTGTAATAGTCTGATCGATTTTTAATACATACGGCGACCGCACACTAGTCAGAATAATAACAACGCCTGTGCACAAGGCACGTGCGTTGGCGGTTTTTCAGCTCGCTCGGTAATTACTCGCGCCTTGGTCTTTCTATCAATATCAAAGAGGTAAAAAAAAAAGGCCAAATTCTATAGTAAACATACTCTGCAGTGCACTTGCGCGCCGTCCTCTCCCGACTTCGACTTTTTCTACAACACGGCGAAGAAAGAAGTCGACTAACATTTTTTCTTCCCTCCAACACTTGCTTTGTGTAGCGCGGTCCGTCTTTATTATATACTCAGTGCATTTATTGAAGCCGGTACTGTTCCTTTTTTTTTTTTTTTTTTGGCCTTTTCAATTCTTGACGAAAAGTTGACACCCACACTAGGAAATTGACAAATTTAAAGACATTTGAAATCATAAAGGCTAGTGATTTATATCACTCGACGTAACGTGTGATAAGTGGGGGACATATTTCGGAGGAACGTTTCGGAAATATTAGGCGAATGTTCACCGTGTTGGGAAACTTCATCCGATGATTTACCGCAGGAATGAATGATCATGAAGAAACACATGATTAGTTAATAACTAAATTACGCGCCTTCTCGGGGGAGGGGAATTTCGACCAGAACAAAATCCTTTTCTCGAGATGTTGCCCGAAGTGTTTCCTTCAGGGAAGGAACAGCCCGGGTCGTTTTGTTCCCAATTCAAACCAACATGCCTCCACATGCTATTGTCAAGTTTATTTTGTGAAAGAACACACGGCTAACAAATCAAACTAGTAATGACTAGTCATTTTATTTCCCGTCTTAAAAAAAAAAATAGTTGAAATTGCTGCTGAAATATCCCACGTTGATAGATGTTGTGATTTCCGGACTAAAACCTCCACTCACCGTGTCTGACCGACTAGGTTTTCATATTGGGCAAATATATTGGCACAAGTCTACACTTCTTGGTGTAAATTTAACACTTAGTTTTTCACCGGGTGTATCAAATCGTGCCCTTCTTCTTTGTTGGCCTCCACTCTCTCACTCTCCCGGGCACTCGCTTTCCCGGCGTCGTGTGTAAGAAGCGCTTGTTGTCACCTGATCTCTGAGACAAAAAAAAAAAAAAAAAAAAAAAAAAAAAAGACAAAAAAACGAGGAGAAGAAGAGTACACAAACGAGAAAGCGGTGACACTATATGGGAAAACTGAAAAGACTTATATGCAGAAAGGACGTGATGTAGACTCGATCTCGTAGATCCATTACTGGTGCACTATCTCCACAGTCGGCAAAGGCACGCACCTGAAATTATTCTCCAAGAGAACAGAGACCTGCTTTCTTCTCCTCTCTTTACTCCGGAAAATGGGGTCACATGTCCCTTATCCTTTTTGCCCATCTTCTGGACCAGGCTCGGTTCGTTTATCCCGTGTCACAAAGGACAAAGTATGAGGTCTTCGAGCTGACTCTTTTGCAACCAGCGGCTTCCGTTTGTTCGCCTCATATCTCGTGTTTTGGGAGTCGAGATAACATCAGAATTTTCCCGAAAACAGGAAAACGGAGTAATGCAAAGCCGATGGGACCCATACAGCACTCAGTCCTCCTTATCTTCTTCGGTTTTCAAGCAAATGGTGGGATTTTTTTTCACCCTCTCTCTCTCTCTCTCTTCCTCTCTTCTCCCTTTATTTCTTTCTTTCTTTCTTTCTTTCCCCGTTTTGACTCTGCGGGAACGCCTGGAGAAAATGACACCAATTTTAAGCCAATGGGGTTAATAAAAACCAATCGTTGCTATATCTTATCGAGATTAAATCATATTGTAACATTATTTTTGTATCATTTCATCGAGGAGCGAAAAAACGCGGGAAAAGAAGATTGTGATTTAGCGGGGAAGCGCCAGCTCACACTGCCGTGCCGACTGCACTGGTCTCCCGGTGCCGACACATCAAAGGCACCGCTGCGTCCTATCCGATGGACTACTCTGCGATTAATCACTTTATCCTTCTCCCAAAAAACTCCCTATATGGACTCCATATTTAATTAACCCAACCATACTTGTCAGAATCCATTCGAAATTTCCCCTTAAAGATGCTGTAAGATCGCCAGTACATTCTGCGGGAGAACTTGTCCATGCTCATCGCTCATAAAGACAGAACAGACACGATTTTGGTGTGGAGATGCGGGAGAGATAGCGCCTAATCAGCCACTACAAAGGCAAGCAATATAACGGACGAGAACGCAAGCTCCAAATATGAACCGGAGCGGGTAAAAAAAAAAAAAAAAAAAAATTATTGGTTTTATGTGGAACATCGGTCTCGTGCGTGCCGGTTGCAATTTGGACACAGACGTGTAGATGGACCGCACTGAGTGACGTAAAAACGACGTAATTATCTAGCAAGAGCGAATAAGTATATCCCTTTCGGATTGGGGTAAATTGTTGTTGGCGGGCTGTCTTCAGTGGACAATAGATTAAGGGAGCTATCGAGCTGTACGGAGGACCCTGCAAACTTGGAGATAAAACTGTAATTGCTTTTTGAATCTCTACTTATAGTCAATTTGAAGGGGGGGTCATTATGATATCATGGACGGTAGATAATAGCTCTTTATGGTGTGTGCCTAAATCGTAGTATTTAAGCGCGATGGGGGATTAGCATTGTTAACATTGTAGGATTGAAGTTGGAAATCACCGCAGTAAGAATGCAATTAAAACACGGCCCATTGACTCTCGCGGCATTTGGACTCGCCAATAGAACTAGGGACTCCCGGAAACGAAGAGTGGTTATGGAACGCCCGTGCGGCAAATCGTAAAAGATTATGACGTAATCTTAGAGTTACGTCGATGGCTTTGTTTCGTTGAAATCTACCAAGGACACTACATAATCTCATAGACAAACAACCCGTATATTGACACAAACGGAAATCTTGTCTTACGAATCAAGGAGAATTTTATGTTCAAGAATTTTAAAAATCAAGTAGGATTATCCATTATTTTGTTTGTTTGTTTGTTTGTTTGTTTGTTTGTTTGTTTGTTTGTTTGTTTGTTTGTTTGTTTGTTTGTTTGTTTGTTTGTTTGTTTGTTTGTTTGTTTGTTTGTTTGTTTGTTTGTTTGTTTGTTTGTTTGTTTGTTTGTTTGTCTGTTTGTTTTTTTGTTTGTTTGTTTGTTTGTTTGTTTGTTTGTTTGTTTGTTTGTTTGTTTGTTTGTTTGTTTGTTTGTTTGTTTGTTTGTTTGTTTGTTTGTTTGTTTTCGTATATTCCTATTTTATCTTGGAAATAACACAGTACTTCAGCCTTTTGCTGCGATTTTGATATGTAATACAAAATAACGATATACACTCATAACGATAATAGCATATCAATGGGCGATTTTTCATTGATCAAAATCAGTTTAGAAAATTCGAAAATTATTTCAATCAACGCTTTTCATCTGCAGTGATTTTTCTTTTCAAATAATGATCCACAGTGTCCGAATTGACTTCATAAAGACAAAAGATGCAATCAAATAAACACGTTTATAACTACAAGAATGACGATTGTGATAATTCTTAGTTTAAAAATGGAACATTTTTTTATTTGTCATGCACCTATGAACAGTATTAAATAGACTGTCCAATGTGCAACGAAAAGAAGACAGTTTTTGGAATTCAATTAATGAAATATAACAAAATATATTTGGGACTTAAAGGGACGGATGCATACTCACAGAGTTGATTTTATGTGTGCAATGTCACTGTATTATAAAATTGAAAGCAGTTTGCTTCAAATGCGATCCGTCACTTAATATGATGATGAATTAGATAAATAAGATAACTAATTAGTATTGTTATTATTATAATTATATATTTCTGGTAATGAAACCAAGGATGCCTCATAAGTGAACTTAATCACTGTAGCTCTCAAGCCTGAGGAAACCTGTAGATAAGGGTGCTTGCCATGTGAACTAGAAACACTGGGGTAAACCCCTACTCTTCCACGATAAGTGTTCTGGGTTCTTTTACGTGCACTTCCTATCCTAGTACACGGGACCTACGGCTTAATGTCCCATCCGAAGGACAAAGTAATTATGGTAAAGTATCTTGCTCAAGGACACAAGTGCCGCGACTGGGATTCGAACCCGCACTCTGCTGTCAATAACACAAGAACTTGAGTCCGGTGATCTTAACCGCTCGGCCACGACACTCCACAATAATTAAGATAACTAATTAACGAAGCTGCAAAGCTCTAACGCAATTTAAGGGGAAATGAGGAAAACAAATTAATAAATAATTAGATCACTAATGACATGGGCAATTTAAGGGGAAAGGAAAAAAACAAATTAATAAATAATCAGATCACTAATGACGCGGGCTCGATTTCACAAAGAACTAAGATTGATCTTAAATACCCAGCTCAACATTGGTAAGAAACATAAATGTGCACATATTTACATACAATTTACATGGTATAGAGATAATGATGGTAGAAAACTTTCCTTGCAAAATTTCTGCCTGAAGTGTTATCGCTTTTAAGTAATAAATTAAACAAGATCCAAAATTAGTTTTCGTCTCAGTGAGACGAAAACTCTGTCTATAGGAATACGTACAAAAAAATGCTAAATGCATTCGAAACAACGGAGTTATGGGCTGACATTTTCACAGGTTTTGTTTTCTAACAAATATCTTGATTTGTGCAAAGAATGGAAGCGTTTACAGTCAGTTTACCAATGTTCAGCTGGGGCTTTAAGCGCGAATCAATATTAACGGCTGAGCAAAGTGTGATGTCACAATACGAATCACTATGATAATAACACTGAAAACTCATCTTCAGTTGAATCTTAGTGTTTGTGAAATCGAGCACAGAACTCCTTCATTTTTTTTTCAGACTGAGTGTACTTGAACGACGAAATCTCTCCTCCGCATTTAATCACTCCAACCCATTCCTTCGTCGTGATTTCTGTGTTTTATTACTTTTACACAAAGTAGTATTTTACACTTAAAAATCCTTAGTACAGCAGCGAGAACTGTTTCAGTCGGAAACATCATTAAGAACACGCTCACAATAGAGAATATCTCAGCTCTGAATTGAGTCAAGACTAGCCACATTGACTGCATTATATCTGAAATTGAATTGATGAGATTCAATCTGAAAGTTCAGACTAGTATACTAATCATCAAGAAAAATAGTACAATTTGAAATACTGCCATTAGTCGAGGATATAGCATCCTATGAAGGCCCCCAAAAATCGAATTCTTCTTAAAGGGGCTGTGTCGTTGTGATTGTAGCGGGCCTTTGGCTGTGTACGGGAAGATGAAATCTCACACAGATACTGCACACGCGCGCGCTTGCGGTCGACTCACAAAGGGTGCCGTCTTTTTCAAAAGTAACTGGGTTATTCCATTTACTGCTATAATCTTGACGTCACAGCCCCTGTAAGTTTGCAAACTTCGAATGCCACAGTAAATGCCAGAGCCCATTTTCAAAGCGCTGCTTAAGCACAAAAATAAGTAAGCAAAACAAAATTATGCTTACCAGGAGCAGGTTACCGGCCAAAATGCCATATCATTATGTACCAACTTTGACTGGTATCCTGCTAATGTCTGCTTAACAGAAACTAGTCTGCTCAACAGCTATATGAAACTGGACCCTTGTATTAATGAGTACAAACTCACTGCCCGTTTTTTGTTTGTTTGTTTGTTTGTTTGTTTGTTTGTTTGTTTGTTTGTTTGTTTGTTTGTTTGTTTGTTTGTTTGTTTGTTTGTTTGTTTGTTTGTTTGTTTGTTTGTTTTTTCATCTTTTTCTCTCTTTGTCTGAAACGTGATCAAAGAATTTGATGAATTTTTCACAGCTTGCCTGTATGGTGTGTTTATTGAAGACTAGAGGATGATATTGTTTATTGTATACTGAAAACAAAACAACGACAATGATGAACTTGCCCTTGAAACTGAAACCATTGTAGAGTACCCCTTTGTTAGTTCTTGGATTGGATCTTGGCTCCCTAATTGGGACAAGTTTCAATTGGGAGCCAAGTCACGTGTCATGTTTGCGGGTATGACAACATTCCTAAATGAACAAGGACTATAGCTCGTCATTTATATCAAAAAAATTACAGACTTATATTTATTGTTTGATTTTAATTCTTGTCATGCTCAATGTCTTGCTATGTTATCCTTTTTTTATCGAACCAATCACTCATTTGCATAGGATCTATTAATATGCATGTGACAAGTATAAAACACCCTAATTAATTTTTTTAGTTTTATGTTCCCTAAGCAGTTCAATTAAATCCTTTAAATCTTCATTCTTATTTAAATTTATACTTAATTTTTGCAGTTCACCTGCTAGTGTTCAAAATGCATATTCAAACAATATTTGTAACAACATATTATATTAACGTAGTTCCAAGTTTGTAGTAAAGTGATAAGTTTGTTGGAAAGTGCATAGGTTTGTTTGTGTGTCCCCCCCCCCCATTTTCCCAGCTTTTCTGAATACGTTTGGTCATAGATAGACGGCAGTTTACAAGTTTAAAATTATTATCATTATTATATTATGGTGAATCCTTTATAAATATAATAAATAAATAAATAAATAAATGTATCAATGGGTCCTTGTCAGTCTGCAGTCGGGATAAACTGTGGCGTTGGTGGATGATATCTTAGTTTATAATTTCAGTGCACACCGTTTGTGTGTGTGCAAGCATTGTACGCCTGTAATATGGCCCGAGTTTTGATCAATACCAGAAGTAAAACTGTTCAATCGGTCTGATTGTTGTGAGTTTTTTTCTTTCTTTTTTTCTTTTTTTTTTCTTTTTTTTTGTACACGGATACGTTCTCTCCCGCTCCTTAATTAATTCATTGCAGAGAATGCAATCCTAATGCCGCTGGAATCTAACCCGATATACGACAAAACATAACAAACAGTTAATAGGAATTACCAAGTACAGAACCTTCCACGGTCGCCACTCAAGCGAAAGTGTAAGCTACGGGGCTGTAATCACAGCCGGGTGTGCGCGAGCGACGTGTGTGTGTGTGTGTGTGTGTGTTGTGTGTTGTGTGTTTAATACGAGCCCCCATGTCTTTCCACCGTCTTCTTCAGCTTGTTCCCCCCTCTCCCGTTATAATTGATTTTTCTTCAGTTAATATCAACCCCGTCTGGTGTTATAGCGATTGCGATTTCGCGGCTTGGATCTGATCGGAAACGAAATCTGATTTACCAAGATGGGATTGTTTCCGGCGAGCTACACCACGCGGGGTCTGTGTGTTGCGACAGTAGCCGTGTAGGCCTTGCATTTAACCGCTTGTTTCACGGGTAACTGAGCCCGACCAAAATGTGTAAACTACCAAAGTACGCTGACATTAGAAACATCCTAAACGTCCTTTCACCAATTTACACGACGACTAATTCATGAAGTGATAGCGTCTATTCTTGCAATGTGTTGATGTACTTGCTCAGTACACCAGATGTTTCTACAGATTACCATTCGTTTGGTAAATATAGAACATTAATTTTCTAGCTACGAGATATTGTTCTTCGAAGCATCTTTAATTTTTTTTAAAACACATTTCAAGTAGATTTTTCTCACTTGGAAACATTTGTAAAAACACGGACCCCTTTGAAATAATGCATGTTGAAACAGTCGTATATAATTGGGGGATTTTACCAAGTTATAGAAAAATTCATCACCGATCAAAAACGCCGTCAATTGCCGGTTTTCGCATTGAAATTATTATTAAATCTTTTTTTGGACACTTCTTAAGAACTTTGCCCCGTCCGTGTGGTACTTAATGATGGCACAGATCCTAACATAAAGTACGTTTGCATTTTGTCCTGAAATATTACAGATGGCTGCACGGAAATTTATTTGGGGTGAATAGTAGGGGTCAGAGTTTAGGAATTGGGGTACGACCGAGACAGGTGCGGCAGGGGGGTATTGGACTTGGAAGAACAGTGCTACAAACTTTATCTTTTAATACTCCTCCTAGCTGAGACGCAGCTCAACGAAGCCCAAATTTGAGATTGGCTGAGGGGGAAATTAATGTCTTTCTGATTCCGGATGGAAGAGTGTGTGATTTCTTCAACGTTTTCATGGAAATAATAAATGGCTGAGAGGCAGGGTATCTTGAGACACATTAGCTATTATACTGCGGGTCACTCTTCAGATACCCTGGGTTTCGTCAATAGCAGTAGAATATTATTGTTAGAAACTATTTGACGGAACAGTATCTGCCAGCGTTGTGCTATAATGACAATGTTTATTTTAAGAGATATTAGAAAAATAATACCGGAATGGTGTGAACAGCTTGGCTCTCAACAGTGCTGCACATTTCTTGTTGTTATACAGTAGAAGAATAAAGAAGATCGAGTGGATAATTATACCTGCAAATGTTATCAGATTCATATGGTGTTTTTTTTTAGCATAAGTTGCAGGGGGTGGGATGGGGACGTTCCGGACGTATCGTTTTCGCACACGTTCAACCAACGCTCCTGGCTTCTCAGTTGGGTATTGGGTCACACCGTTAGTTCTCATTCCCACAGTAACAGTGAAACTTACCCTGTGGATTGGTGGCAGCGGTGGGATACGTGTACACGACACCCACCCATGGGCGTACTATGGGATTAAAAATGTTACCGTATCCTCAGTATGAGTTCCCTGGTATCCCAGGACAGTCTGGCACAGTGTGTCTAAATATACACTGTTTTGCCACACGTAACAGGAAAAAAAATCAATCTTTCTTAAAAAGCACATGATAGCTTGTTTTTGCTTTGGTTCTGTTGTTGCTGGTGTTGTTGTTTACCTTCAGTGTTTAATGGGGTAATGTAGATTTGGAACATAAATTAAACACAGCCAACATTTTTTTTGTGTGTGTGGACAATTACGGCTTCGTACAGGAAACAGAACGTGTTTGATATACTCTGCTTGGTTACCGACTGTGTTCCTTTATTGTTATTTTTGTATGTTCCTATCAGCAAAAGAACGTCATTATTAATAAGGCGTAAAATCTTAAATCAAATTACATGTTCACGTTTGCGGCTACAGCGGTAATTACCTATAATGCCTCGGGTGTGCTCCATATATTCACCCATCTTGCTGTACAATATACCGCGGCATTTAATCAGTTCCACAGGGTCATGTGGGTATGGCAAGCCGTTTGGGCGTTTATAGATTAATAGTCAATTTCCGGGAAGTCTAAACAGACATGACCCTTAAATAAAATGTGTCTGCTTTTAACGTCGTGCATTTCCATAAAAATAAAGAAAACTTAAGAAATTTGATTAACCATTCAAAAAATAAGATAGCTCAGGTACGGAGATTGTTGAGCCGCCTAATTAATTAGGCCTATATGTTATAGTTAAGCAAAATTGTATAACTTGTTCATGTTAGCAACGGTGTTTTTTTTTCTTGTTTGGTTTTGTGAAATTGTTAGTTATAAACACAATGAAATGTCAGTTTATGGAGTAACAATAGGATTCGCTCAGATAATGCAAGATGTCAGTTTATATTAAAAATATGACTTTTTTTAAACAAAATAAAAACAAATAAAACAAAAAGTTCTTTTTTCTTTTTGAATCGGAGGGGAGTAGATAAATTCATTAAATTTGACCAATATCAGTAATGGCTTTAAAAAACAAAGACCTGATATTAAACCAAGTTCACCCGTAGCCGATAACGTTTCCCCCAAATTAAAAGATCTTATTTTGACGAGGCGAAAAAGCGGATCAGTCACGCCCGTCGCATTTCCTAATTTATCCGCTAAACAGCCAACCATACTCCGCAAGGGTTTACCTTTCTCATAAAGCCCTGAGAAATTCTGATTAAAACCTGGTTTCAGTCCAAGAAAATATTGTTTACTCTACTTGTTATCTGGCCGGGGCGAACGTGGCTTTGTACGGCGTGGTTTAGCTGCACACGACGCGCTGCTCTCTTGAGCCCCGGAACACACGTTCCTTACTTGAGCAGCCTCAACCAGAGACAAGACAAAAAACATGTACAATTTTTGCAGACCTACTTTTTTCCTCCCACCGTAGTTTCCTTGATTGAGTTCTCTCTGCTGATTCTCCCCTCGTACGTTGCTATGGAGGATTTTTTTTTTTTCCTCCAGTGAAGGAGTTGATAGAAAGTACGCAGGCCTTTTTTTTTTTTTTTTTTTTTAGAAAGAAAGATGCAAACGCCAGATAAGGGGGAACTGAACTGTTACGCTGTAGCATGGATCACTTGCGGAGACTGTATCAACTGTTGTCATTCACGATGCAATATTGCATGGTCGAGTTAAGTGGACAAGCGTAAAGTTTCACCGATCTTGAATTGTCCAGCGATTAATGGTACATTTACCCTACGTCTGTTGATATAACGTAAAGAATTCCAGTACAAAACAGTGTGTTATTTTTGTTATTTTGTACTTTCACCCATCTGGTTGTTTTGCAGTGAAATTGGTGCAACTGAGATAAGATTTTTTTTAATGGAAGCCGAAGCTTTCTGTTTGCCGTGATATCTCTTCTGGTTGTGATTTTGTCTTCTCTCTCTCTCTCTTGTCTTCTTTCACTCAAATGAAAACAGTGTGCCTGTAAACTGTTCTTATTTTAAAGCCAAAATTCTATAGAGTATAACGTTGTGCAAAACATTGGATTAGATTGAAAATGTTTTAAGTCCACAGACTTTCATATGACTTACAGACATACATGAATTAAAGACGGTTATGGTTGGAAAACTTCATTTGAAGTTATTGTGCCTGAAATGCTACATTTTTGAAAAACAAGCAAAACAACTAGTTTTGATCTCGCGAGCTCCAAAATCCCATGTTGGAAAAAACAGTGAAAACTTATAATGGGAAATTTCACTATTTTCTCGTGACTCTGATGACAGTTTGAGCATAAACTTTCACAGGTCTGTTATTTCACGTAGATGCTGGGTCACACAAAGTGTGGATACTCTCCTTTGACAGTTACCAATCTGGTCCTTGTGCTTGAAGCAGCCTAACAATTTTATGCTCAGCAAAAGGAAGCAGGACACCAATTACTGTTGGCACATGTGGAATGGTATTTTCGCTGGTAACCTTATTCTGGCAAGCATAATTTTGTAGTGCTTGGCTACTTTTTATGCTTAAGAAACCTTTTGGGGTTTTTTTTTGTATGAGAAACTAGTTCTTCCATGTTGTTTTTATTTTATGTTCTTCCAATTCTCGTGGTAAACATATTATAAGTTGGTTTCATAATTCAAAATAACCCCGCATGAGACTCGTGTAGTTAAGCAGTGAGATATTTGAGATGCCTGGTGGATAAAGCGCTGTATCAAAATCAAGTATTGGTTGAAATCTTTATACCGTTGAATTTATTATTGGCTGAACGTCAGTCCATATAGTTATGCATATTTACACAATGGAGGGTTTGGGACAGTGTGAAATACTTTCACGTCATTGAAAAATAGTGATTTTGTGTTTTACTCACGAATGCGTGTAGAAGGAATTTAATAAACAAATCCCCATCCCCGTGTGTGTGTGGGTGTGGGAAATGGGATGGGGGAGGGCGGGGGTTGCAGAGTCATTGAAAGGTAACAGTTTCTGAAAACCTTCAAATGGCATGGCATTTATAGGTACTTTGATAAGTGGGTTTTTGGGTAAGAGTACAATCATTTACATCATCTAGGTTTCAATAATCCTACGACCACCCGACCATCCCATGATAACTTCATCTATTCAGCAGATTTGTTTTCCTCTATATATTTTTAACGACCAAAAACATTTTGTGTGGGATTTTTTGCTGTTCATGGTTGCTTATATTTTGATTCCGACAATCAAAATAATCCAGATTTTTTTTTATTTTTTTTTATTATATTTTATATATTTATATATATATATAATTTTTTTTAGGTTACACACGTTGTTTTCTTGTATTTGACAGTGTCTCAGACGGACCTAATTCTGTGGAGGCGTGGAGCTGGTGTAAACTTTCAAATCGAAAATAATCAATTTGGTATCTGGTGTGTATTAACCAAACCCGTAAATTTTGTCTATGAGGCAGATTGTTTGTGTATGCAAGCTCAGTGTACTCGCTACGCAATCATCGGTCAGGATTGTATTCACTGGTTCACATGAAATGACTTCTGGAGACACCCGGTTCATATTTTTTTTAAAGAAGTAACATATCTTGTTGGCTCAGTGGTTTCTTTTCCCCCTGCCTTCCAACTCTGTGGACCCCGGTTCGAATTCCACGTCAGACCAGAGCTCGTATATGGACTTGGTTTTTAGTGCCATACCTGATTGCGTGGGTTTTCCTCCCATTTGGGGTTTTTTCCTCCCACATCTAAAAGCTGAACATTTCTCCATCGCCACTCATCCCGTTATTGACGCTAATTGCGCTGTTAAAGATGTGTAATGAAGTAATGGTATTATACCCAATGCATGAAAAACCCCTTGACCAGTTGTTATTATAAACATTTAACACATCGGTGACTTTATTATCAATTGTATTGTCTGTTTGTAGATCTGGCTATACCTGTACTCTGTGAAAATTGTTTTCAAAATCATGTATTTTTTTTCATTTTCTTTTTTTTTTTTTTTTTTTTTTTACCAATACGACGATTTTGGGACAACCTTCAAGAGCTATACTTAGCACAAAATATCTGCTTAGCAACGTTTAAGCAGGAGATGGTCAGAGACGCTGTTAAGTTTCAGAGAATTTGGACTAGTAACCAATTGGGGCTTAGCGGGATTTGTCGATGTTTAGCAAACTGTCGTATTTCAATGAATCGTCAACTCGTATGATATGACCGGGAAAAAAAGGGAATTCTGACAAAATGGGTCTTCGCCCAAGCTCTTTAATGCGTTGTTGACTTTCAGTCGGGTTCTTTTCTTTGAGTACACCAGTAAACAGTACTAACATAATGGCTGTTTGTTGCACAGATACAAAACAAGGGGGACCAGACTATTTCACACTTCCATCCTCACTTTGATTGTGCTGATTATTTGATTTTTTTTTTTGAAAAAAAAACTAAGATGGCAGCATTGAAGCAAAGTGGATGGGACAGAGGGACGTATATTTTGTGTGATTCCAAATTTTATTTTTGATGTTTTAATGTTTTTATTTGAAACGCACCTCGAACAGCCGTGATAATTATAATGGGACACTTGCCAATAATCCGATCCAACTGTCCCCACTAAATAGAGAAAGGTCACACTAAAAAAGGTCACAGTCTCCTCGATTCTGTGTATCAAATCAAGGGTCACAAACTACAGAGCTTATATTCAGCCAGCTTGTATACACACAAACCACATCCATTCAGTCTTCGGTCCATAATCATCTTCATTTTTACAGCAGCAAAACTACATGGCTAATATGTGGGGGAAAAGGCCCCAGATCGGCAGCACGGCCAGTCTGATTCCACAGAGCAAACCTAAGAGCAGAAATCACTCCCTAGCGAACAAGCTTTTCCCCCCATCATTTTAGCATCGTATTTGAGGACAAACCTAGACGATGGACCAAGGCAAATAAATAATCGCTTGGTCTGGGTAAGGATGGGGACGAGGGGGAAAGATGGTTCACTACTCCCGTCCGTCCGCGGATGTCAGCAGCGAGCGGTAACGGATACATAGGCGAACCCGCGCCATGTTTGTTCAGGACCCGTGCGATCCGGCGAGTATTTGGCCAAGGATTTTAAGAACACGAAACCTTAGAAACAATGCTGTTTGCTCTGTCACAAATTTCATTTCAGCGGGAAGTAGAATGAGGCCTACGGGAGGGTGCTCCGAGCGACTGTTGATGAAGGGGACACCCGTTGTACTCGAGGGAGGTATGGCGCACTGGCTGTACGTGCCCGGTAGGGTCAAGAGCCGCGGCTCAAACTTACTCACTGAGCTTTGTATTTTTTTTCTGCTGAAAAGATTGATCCCATTTAAAAATAAAGCTTCTTCAACTGCATGTTACATAGCTACTTAAGGACACATGTGAGCGCATGCGCTGCAAGGTATTAAGGTTTTGTTATGCTGTTTTTGTAAGTTTTGTTTTCTTCTTCGTCTTTCTGGAAAACCTCTTTTTATTTTCTATGTTGGGTGAACTTTGTTTTACAGCGTCACTTAACAGTTGGAGAGTAACTCTCCCACAAAGCTTTTTTTTTTGGATTTTTTTTTTGATTTTTTTTTTATTTCCCTCTTTAAAATGAAGCCCTGATGTACATATTCTGTTCTGGAAAATAAGGTGACGTTCGTGGAAAACAAAATGATTTGCGAGTCGAAACAGTTATGTAAATATTACACTCATGCTATGAACTCTGAAAACGTAAAATAATTCCACTCTAATATGATAAAATAGAAATGAAATAAGTTACTGCTCGAATCAAGTATTTTTATTTTATACACACTAAACAGACTGTCAACATGGTACATCCATCTCCAATTTATTGTTCTCAAACCGAGGCTGAAGATGGAAATAATTAGTCTGAGCCCTTTGGATACAGCGATAATCTGCATCCAATGTATTTTTCATTGCTGCTAATGCACACAAGGTACACGACGGATGGAGCCTGCGCATTAAAGCTTCACAGGGCCACATTATCGTTTCTCTATGGGAATAATATATTCATTAAAATGCCCATGCACGGTAATTATTAAGAAGAAAAAAACCCAGTATAATTAATAAACATCAAAAATAATAATAATAATAACAATAATAATAATTCATTGATCTTGGGATACGGGGTTTAGGAACCCAATTAATTAATTTGGATCATCTTTAATTTTTTTCACAAGCACCGAGCACATGTCTCTATAACATGATGTGAGTTTGATAAGGTGAGATTGTCATGTTGGTAGACCGTTTTACAATAATAAGGCGACTTCTCAAAGGCATGTGATGAGATTGCGTTTCGTTTTTCTGGCAGTGGCGGATGATAGAAGGGGGGACCTTTTAGAAGAGTCTGGTTGTGTAGAGATGCGTAAAGGTAGCACACACATGAACTCTACCTAGATAAAAGGAAAATCTGGACAGTTCATATAACCTCATTTGAGACTAAATTTACTTTTAGCTTTAGGGTTCAGACAGATGAAGAAAAAAAACGGCAACAAGAGCAAATTTGTAAGACTCCAGTATTTTCTACAAAATCACCAGCATGTCTCCTCTTCGGATTGGCGTTGTGGGTTATGCGCTGCATATTTGCCCCAATTAATCGTCTCTGGACAACTTTTAATCCAATTCGCACTCGCTAAACGAACTGAATTGACCGACTTGATGGTCAGGGACATTTTCGTCTATAGAGGGCGCTAGAGTATCTCTCAGAGGAATTCTTTCTTCTTTTTTCGCCGTGAACGCTCAAAACAAAAACACAAAAACCGCCATTGCGATTAAAGCAAAAATGCTGATGAGATGAAAAATCTCGAATGCATATAGGTTCAGTTTACAATGAATCGAAAATATTGCATCACCTCAAGGTTTATATATATATATATATATATATATATAATTGGTTGTCTTTTTCCCGCCTATTTTGGATACTCTCCATCTATTTTAATCCCTAGGTTTTTTCTATAAATGGATCTGTTTTTTATGTTTGTGCTTGTTTTTGCCTCTGACGAAGGTCCGGTTTGGATCGAAAGCTAAGGCCATCAACCCTACTAGTTTTATATATATATATATATATATATATATATATATTTTAACCAAATCAACGGCAGCAGATAACCTTGTGAGAAAACACGATTTCCCCAATTTTGGTTAAAGGGGTTGGGGTGGGGCCTGGTTTTCTCATAATTGAGTTAAAATGAGATGACCAAATTCAACTGTAGGTCCCTTCAGGCTTTCGAGGTTTTTTTCTTCCCTGTCTTTCACTTCTGTGGACCCCGGTTCGAATCCCAGACCGGAGCCTTGCATGTAGATTGGGTTTTTCAGTCCCTACCTGATTGCGTGGGTTTTCCCCATTTTGGGGTTTTTCTTCCCAAATCTGACATTTCTTCATCATATTCTCTACACAGGTATCTTCAGGCCTACGGGTCACAGTGCTAGTCACTTTTGAGGGTCTGTTTGTTTCATCACCAGAAAGATATAATATTGAATAAATAGCAACAATACTGCCGTCCTTTATTTTCGCCCCGTGTTTTGTTTCACGGAAATATTGCTCAGACCAACTTTATACAAGAATCGATCTTAATTTATTTTGCTGATAATTGCCAATAATTTAGCATGTTATAGAATTGCTATATAACTTATACAAGTTAACGTAAGATTTGTTAAAGGGTCATAAAAGTTGTTATTTTAGAAAATCAGTGGAACTGGGAATTGCCGAAAAGCGAGCAATGCGCCGTTTATATTTTCAGAATGTGATTTGAATAAAAAAAATCAAGTACGAACTAAGATATCAATTCTTT
This sequence comes from Marthasterias glacialis, assembly GCA_911728455.2. Taxonomy (NCBI): domain Eukaryota; kingdom Metazoa; phylum Echinodermata; class Asteroidea; order Forcipulatida; family Asteriidae; genus Marthasterias; species Marthasterias glacialis. The sequence continues at coordinate 24,554,641 of OU452224.1, forward strand.
CTAAAGAAAAAAAAATACTAATATAATTAGATAAACAGATATGGTCATCAATACAATGACTACTGTCTAACACAAAGAGAGTCGAAATTTAGGGTTTGATTTATGCTTCCCACATTTTGTTAATTCACTATAAGCGAGATTCGAAAATAGTTTTGAAAATATACAGCGTTTAAAAATAACAAGGTCTCCATGCGACAATTGACCGATGTCAAAACCGTCAACAGAGTCCGGCCAGCTCGACAACATTTCCACACTACCGCTTAAAAAACAGCGAAGTAAAAATACGAAAGAGACTGGGAGAGATTCAACTTGAAATATTGCTCAATGCTTTGTAAATTAACTTTTATCCCTGACCCGAGCCACGGAACTAAGTGAATCTATTTACCCTGTGAACATGCCCACTCCTTTGTACTATAACCCAGGCTAATGATTCTTAACCAAAGCTCTTGAAGAGAACGGGGAGAGGACGTGTCTGGCGATGCACGTTTAGCTCAAGTACGCTTCCAGGCATCCCCGAATTCGACAGTAATTGGAGAACTCGTAAATGGACAACTCGAGCTAGCATTCCTAGCGGCCAGAAGAATGTCCGAAGGGGCTTTTTTCGATGAGCATCTCATATAAGTAGTTCCTAGTCATTATCAACACACATTTTCCTTCTTTTTTTTCTTTTCACCCCTTCTCTTTCTCTTCCTATGTTTTTTTTTTTTATGTGGTCTTGGCTCACGGAATATTCAGGGGTTATCTTCCGTAAAAAAAAAAAAAAAAAAATGACTTGTGATGAACTCATTCCCGCTGGTTTACGCATCAGTGGTGTGGTAGTAAACAGTGACTAAATTGTAGGGTACCTGTAACAAAATATTGACCGGGGTGGGGGGGGGGTTCGATGGATGGAATAACTAACTTTTTAATTTCACTAAAAGATTGAATCATAATGTGATAGTTTATCTGTTTTCCCATGAATTGGATTTTTGTTTGTAATCACGGTGTGTAAGTTCTGCATTTATTACGGCATGGTGTTTAGCCATCTTGTCCCCCCTCATTATAATCATTAATTCCAGACCGAGGCTGGAAATACCAAATAGTCTGGTTCCCTTTTCTGCCGAATCCGTTTTGAAGAAGAAAAGTATGGTTCCTGTATATGGTGACGATTCGACATTATTATTGAGCGATGTTGGTTTTTCTTTCCTTTTTGGATTACAAAATGCCATCAAAAAAATCTAAGTTTAAATTAAATGCTGACTCCTTGAAATTAAAATAAAGTTATTTTTTTCACAATTTATCAGGTAGGGCGAGGACGGGCCCATTATTTCAAAGGGTTCCCAATCCTTTTGGGCAATCCTCTCTTCTTTATTCCTGCCCTAATCTTGTTTAATCCTCTGGCAACCAGTATTTTATATTTTGGACAACGAACAGCGCAGACGAACATTAAGAATAACAAAGACTAGAAAATCGTTCATTAATGATGTATTGTCACGTTTATTTAATTGTACCCGAATTTAACAATTCTACTTCAAAACCAAAAATGTGATATATTTTATTTACCTTTGTACTATCTCTTCAAACTTATTACATAGCACTAAAAGAAAACGGAAGAGACACAAGGATCGGGAATTTATATTTAGGGAGCAGTGTAGTTCTACTTGAGAAATTTATTGCATTAAATTGCATTAAATTTCAGGTAACCTTTATTTTAAAGTTGCCAAACTGAAAGAAAAAAACGTGCGTGGTATGTAACATTTGTCTTGCCATACAGCCGAAGATATGATCTATAGTTTGTACAGACTCAGTCTCAAACCCTATCAGAGTTATCTTTCCCCAATGTAATTATTGGTTTCCCGTAGAAAAGTAAGTCGTCCTACAATTCGAGAAGAAGAAAAAAAAACTGAGAACATCTTCCTTATCCTTCCCTCACAGCTTTCCTCTGACCAATATGAAAGGCCTCAGGGCCTTCCCTTCGGTAGAATCTCTAGATTTATGAAGCGAAATACAATATAAAAAAATACAACATCACCCACCACAACCATCCAAGTTTGATGAAATTGTTCTCAAGTAGTGGACAGTCTTTTGAGTGTCAAAAAGCTGCTTTATGTCATCGTCAAGATCCCGCATGCTCTAGAAAGACATCTCAGCCCAATTCGGTACACTCTCAAGAACCCGGGGATGTCTTTTTTCCCCCACCAAGTAAAAAGTCCAGTCATGTATTTAGTATTCATATGGTACGGCAACAGTCATTACTACTGACACCTTCCAGCATTCTGGACTTCACAGTCGACCCACGTGGTCCACTCGCCTAGATTCCCCACTCTTCCATTTATTATTTACAACATTCGGAGTCTATTATGAACGGCCCTGGAAGAAGAGGTAGGAAATGACACTATGGATGGATAACGCCATCTTGCTTGGAAGCCACCCAGTGTTGTTGGCAAGCGAGGGAGTAATTTCGGGGGAGGGGTGTCGGGTTTGTTTTGTTCAAAACCTCCTCGGTACAATATTCCTTGGGTATGAAGTTCGTAACGGCTATTTCTGTTTTTAAATGTTTCTCTGGTTGTTGCAAGTATCCAAAAAAAAAATGACTAAATGATGAAGTTTTCGGTTTGGGGTGTAGGGGGGTGGGGTGGGCGGGGGAGTCGGAAAAGCCATCAGCGTAATCATGTTGGAACTAAAAATCCAAGATTTACATGCAGAGCTCTGGTCCAGAGCCCAAGTGATCTGAACTGGGTTTCATAGAGCCAGAGGTGAAGAGAATAGAAGGGTACTACTCGGCTAACCTGATCCCCCCAACAGACCAGGTTCCAACACTAATGTGAGAGGAAAATCAATTTATGGATAAAGATTTACACGTTCTGATTGCATGATGTAAACAAAATAAATAAATGAATTGCACATTGTGAGCAACTTTCGACAAAAATCTTCCCCGAACCGGTGGTCCTGGTTTTGTTTCATCTGATATTCATCACCAATGTGAGTCTTCGTTGCTTTTCGAATTAAAGACGTACGTTTGGCTATACACAGTGACACCCTGCACAATAAGATGACACTTCCTGTGTGTAAACATTCCACTCTTAAAAAAAAACTCCTGGGTAAGGATTGACCCTTATATTCCGGGTCCGGGGGGAGGGGCTGATCCATTTCTGGGTCACTTTGACCCGGAATCAGTGTCCGTGTGACTCTTAATTTGGTTAAAATCTGGACATTTGATTCGTATTCCGGGTGATTTTGACACGGACTCCGGGCTATAAAACTGACCCGGAAACGGGTCAGGCCCTCTCGGACCCGGAATCCGAGTCAACTCTGACGGGGGGTTATTTTGAGAGTAGTATACCTTTCTAGTTAATAACGGGTCTCTTCAAATGAAATTTGACAAAGAAAATGAGATGAATAACAAAAACAAATTGCCGCTAAGCAACTGACAAAAAAGAGACATGCCTAGTGGAGCGACATTGTTGGCTTTTCCCGTTGGTTTTCTACCGCTCCTTTTCTTTGATTTTTCTTGCTTCAAACATTATGTTGTTAATCCAACAATTAAAAAGATACATTTATGAATAAGTTTTTTTTAAAAAGCAAACACCCAATAATGTTACTCCTGTAAGCCCAAGATGACATAATATTATTCTTTTCTTGTCTACATTTTTGCCCAGGCTAATTGTCATCCTTTGTGCTCGCTCTCTTTTTCGGCGTAACATTCAGACGATAATAACTCACTTCATTAGTTGTTAGCGCATAAGCATTGCTATAAATCATCACCAACTGAGCTATCCAGCTCTTTTCCTGGCGGTCTTCCTATTTTGTAAATATCTTCATTAAAAACTATTTTATCAACCAATCAGTCAATCTTTAGATTTACAATGCGCCAAATCAAACAGTCGTTGCTCATGGCGCGGTACAGTAAGCAATTAAGCAAAGTTTTGAAAATGGCTACCGAGGGAGATTGTCCGATGCTCTGAGGAAAATGACTCCACATCTTAGGTGTAGCTATAGAAAAGGCACGACGTTAGAACTATTAATGAAACTATATGCAGAGAAGTTTCGTTAGCCGTGGTTTTGTATGGTAAAAAAAAAAAACCGGCAGCAAGAGCACAAACCGGTTGCAAAAACAAACATTTCATTAAAATTGCTAACCACTCAACGGTTGAAAACCTGGGATATTTGTTTTAGATACATGGATTGCGTGCAGCACTTTATAGTCAGAAAAGAAGTTAACATTAACACCACTTTGGTGTGGCGCAAAAGTCCATACAAATATTTTGAAACTTTGCAGTTTTATATTCCTGTAGGTCAGAGTCATAACTGGTACCCGGTAACGAGTTCCTGTGACACAATAATTGGGTGTGTGGGAACACGGGTCTGACTATACTAGCTTCCAGAAAACAAACTGATCGCTATTTTTGACCGTCTCCATTCGAACCATTTTATTTAAAAATGAGATCTCTTGTGAATTAGTAATGACGATTGGTATGTGACGGAACTTAGAAAGAGCTTCCGTGAGAGTATCATGTGAAAAACGAACAGTAACTATATCAAAAATTGACAGGATAAGTAAAATTATTAATGTAATATTAAGGTGTATATGTTATGTGCTTTTTTGTAAGCCGAGTGGGTCTCTCAAAGCGCCTAACACTACTACTCTTGTTCATTGGGCTTAAGCATTCCTAAAACAATCAATCTCAACTCCTTAAGAGTATGCAGCCCCGGCAGACAAATAGTTGCACATGTCTCTACACTCGCAGGATAATGGGAAGCACTTCCAGTTAAGTGTCTTGCTCAAGGGCACACACAAGAGTGTCACGACCGGGACCTGAACCCCACCACCCCGGCAACTCCGCCATCAGAGCTTGGGGTCTTGCGCGCAAGACCGCACAACCACTGCACACTACAAAAAAGTACACTTTATATCTTTAGTGATGCAAGAATATGCCTGGACGGGTGACCTTTATTATTATCACCGGTTTGACTCATGGACTTCAAACAAACTGTGTAAAGTCGCCTCTCTCAGCAGGCTTAGTTGAACCGTCGGGTGTTCCTACCACATAAGCTACTTCGACAGTCCCCACCACTTTAGTACAAAACTGTGCACGTGGCGTGTTGCGGTTACTTTCGAAAGACGGTCAAATGCTCTATTTAAGACAACTATTAAAATCGTGGAGTTTGCAACGCCCAGCTGTTTGAGATTGTAGACTATTTTGCCCAAAAGTTTCGATGGTACGTGGCTCTTAAATATTCAATGAGATCACATGACGTCATTGGCGACAATTTTTTGTGAAGAATTTTTTCCCCCACTCCTGTCTATGGTGAGTCTGTAAGAGTTATATAATATAGACGTGTGTCGAGAAGTTGTCATTTAGTCACCAGACTGGAGACGCGGTAAATACGTGCTTAGACGCAGACTGTGTATGTTTCAGATCACGTGTACCGTCTTTCCTCTTCAGGTCATAAACCTTGGAATGAGTTAACATCGGAGGTTGAATTCCTTTCAAAGACAACCACCAAATGAAGAAGAAAAAAAAAAACACTGTGCGCCGTTTGAGCGATCACTGAGCAAAAGCTGTTTGCTAATTTGGGCAGCTAACAACTTGGGTGTTCAGCAAGTGTCAGTAAAGTCATAAAGCGGGAACTGGAGCACGGATGGAGTATCTCTGCCGGGGTTTAACACCGATGTCTGACCATCCATCACCCGTCCCGTCTCACGGGTCTACCCCCTCCAAGTCTATGACCGGGAAAAATAGCCCTTACACTAAGATTATTCAAAATCAGCCACGCGTTAACCCCCCCCCCCCCCCCCTGTCTTCGCATAGTATTTCCCATCTCACTTTGATCATCCGATGCGATGCTACACTCACCACTCTTTCTTTTCTCGTTCCTTTTTTCCCCTCTCCCCCCGTCCCTTCTCTCTACCTCACTTTCTCTCTCTTACTTGAAAGACATAAATATCGTAATTTGGTGAGACAAATGGCACGTCTGTTTGTTCACGGAGCGAGGACGGAACATGGGTAGAGAGCGTGGAGGCCGAGGGAATTAATACCCAGGGCATGGAGGAATGGAAGATGATTACGAGCGATTCGCGTGATAAATGACCACCGCGAGCGGTTTTTCTTCGCTTTCTGGTGAAGCCTGCGTGTACGTGCTGCCGACCCAAACTGCCTCATCACGGCCGGCGTAGGGGAGCCTTCTAACACCGTAGACTACGCGATTTTTTTTTTCCTCTTCTTCTTCTTCTCCCTCTGTGTATCTCCACTTTTCATGCGTCTTCTCTAACGGTGCCTCCATGTCTGCCACTGCAGATTGTGAGCTACACCGTCCTGTCATGAACTGTTTGTTGGTCAATCCGTCTGCCTGGTCACTTCAGCTGGACTTTTTCATTCACATTTTTTTTTTTGCGTCTTCTTTTTTTCCTCTCGCCTTCGGACTGACAAAAAAAAAACCTCCATCGCGTAAATTCATTTTTCTTGATTAGGGATGAGGAAATTAACTGGTTTGACAAAGTGAATTCGTCAATAAAATGGAATAACATGCTCTAACCAGCCACGTTGTGCCTACCGTCTGCGCTTGCATACCAAACATGCATTTGTACTTTTGGGGTGTTTTATAACTTGCATTGAATAATTTAATCAAAGTGCGCAGGATAAACCATTTTTGAATTGGCTATTATTTACAGAGGTTTTTAATAATATAGACAAAATTGACTGAACGTCGTGTTGGAAGCATGGATATTTTACAATCGAAAACTTACCCACTGACTCGGAGTAAACAGAGACCGGTAAAATAGTGTTTAAGGACGCGTCTGACTGTAAAGTTGTCAACAAAAATGATATGCAAAACCTGTTTTATTTAGATATGATACAATATCTGACCTTTTTTGTAATTGTCAACCAAATATAGGCCTCAACTTTGTGGTTTTTGGAAACTAGCTACACTTCTGTCGTTGACAGCGCTCGTCAAATTAACAATGCTATGACATGTGATGATGCTTTCGATTGCAACAAAGCGGCTGTACAAAACGGTTCCCACGTGATGTCACATGAGTGGTGACGTCATGGGTCTTTTTCGCGAATCTTACTGAAAGGCGCCGGAGAAGGGTGATCAAAATTAAAGGTTTCTTTTACAATTTAACAAAGTGTTTAACCATTGTTAAGAGATTTTCAGCAATAATCACTTGTTGACGTTTTCGCCCTGGTCTTTAAAGCCCCAGCTCAACATTGGTAAGAGGAAAAACATAAATATTCACAGATTGACATATACCTTACGTGGTATAAAGATAATCACGGTAGAAAACTTTCCTTGAAATATTTCTGCCTGGAGTGTTATCGTTTTCGGAGAATAAATGAAATAAGAACCAAAATTAGTTTTCGTTTCAGTGAGATGACAAGTCCTGCCTATAGTCATGCGTACAAAAATGCTGAATGCATTTTTACCGTTTTCTTTCAAATGAAACAACGAAATGAGCTGAAATTTTCACAGGATGGTTTTATTACAAAAATCTTGATTTGTGCAAAGATGGAAGCATTTACAGTCAGTTTACCAATGATGAGCTTGAGCTTTAAAGTGATGCTTTAAAAAACGGTTTACGTTTTGTTTAGAATTTTTGGGCATGTTCATAGCAAAATGCTTATTTCAGTTATGCTAATTGAAATAATCATTTTATTCATTTTTTTTTTACTTCTTTATTTTGTATGATTATTATTATTATTATATATTTTTTTTTTTTTTAAGTTATTTTATTTTATTTTTGTGTGTGCTTATTCGTTCAGATGCATTTACCTAGAGAATCGGTGATGGTTTCGAACTTCATAATCATTGAGCTTTCAGTCTGAAACTTATTGATTTTTATTCGATGATTACCACTGCGGTCTAATTCTTTAAACAATAAAAACAAAATTCAGGAGCAAATTTATGTATTGAAAACATGCAGAAGGATTCAAATGTTCACTTCATCGACCAAAGCATATAATAATAGTTTTGGCACGACATAATTTAGCGCGTACATTCTCTGTACAAAGTAGATACGTGCAGCACACTTGTATCGCGTATAATATAAAGTTAAAATGCAGGTTGACCTATCACAGATGATGAAAAAATCTATACACAAATCTCCTCCAGGCATATAAATGATCATACATTAAGCAACTCAACCAATGGTTTTTGTTCTAGAGATGTACACTTGGTTTACACCTAGGGCAAAGTTGAATTTATGACATCATCCGCACAATACATGGACCGCCGTAGGGGATTTAAATCAAGCAAGCAGTTTGTGTTTTAATAATGCCTCAAGATTTTGTTAAATTCCTATGTTATTAATTGACCGTGCGGAGGTCGGGTTGACCTTGAGCTTGGACTCTATTTTATAACATTTCAACTGAGTAAAATACGTAAGCATGTTTTCATTGTAATAATGTACTAGGATTGTTCTTGTCCGTGTGTCTGATTTGCCTGAAGAAAGTCTTCTTCAGTTTGTGTTTGTTTGTTTGTTTGTTTGTTTGTTTGTTTGTTTGTTTGTTTGTTTGTTTGTTTGTTTGTTTGTTTGTTTGTTTGTTTGTTTGTTTGTTTGTTTGTTTGTTTGTTTGTTTGTTTGTTTGTTTGTTTGTTTGTTTGTTTGTTTGTTTGTTTGTTTGTTTGTTTGTTTGTTTGTTTGTTTGTTTGTTTGTTTGTTTGTTTGTTTGTTTGTTTCTTTGTTTGTTTGTTTCTTTGTTTCTTTGTTTGTTTGTTTGTTTGTTTGTTTCTTTGTTTCTTTGTTTCTTTGTTTCTTTGTTTCTTTGTTTGTTTGTTTGTTTGTTTGTTTGTTTGTTTGTTTGTTTGTTTGTTTGTTTGTTTGTTTGTTTGTTTGTTTGTTTGTTTGTTTGTTTGTTTGTTTGTTTGTTTGTTTGTTTGTTTGTTTGTTTGTTTGTTTGTTTGTTTGTTTGTTTGTTTGTTTGTTTGTTTGTTTGTTTGTTTGTTTGTTTGTTTGTTTGTTTGTTTGTTTGTTTGTTTGTTTGTTTGTTTGTTTGTTTGTTTGTTTGTTTGTTTGTTTGTTTGTTTGTTTGTTTGTTTGTTTGTTTGTTTGCCTGCTTGCTTGCTTGTTTCTTTGTTTTGTTTGTTTCTTTGTTTCCTTGTTTGTTTGTTTCTTTGTTTGTTTCTTTGTTTCTTTGTTTCTTTGTTTCTTTGTTTCTTTGTTTCTTTATTTCTTTGTTTCTTTGTTTGTTTCTTTGTTGGTTTGTTTGTTTGTTTGTTGTGTTGTTGGGTTGTTTGGTTGTTGGTTTGTTGCGTTGTTGGGTTGTTTGTTTGTTTGTTTTTGGGAGAGGGATGTCACACGGTGTATCAGTATGTTTATCATGATGAGCAAAGCGGGATAAAACTTTAAAGATCTGTGCCCCCATCCAGGTATTCGGAGGATATCAATCAATACGCAGCCATGTTTGTTTATTCCACTAAAAATGACGTAATCATACCGAAACCGAAAGGACACGGCAGTCTGGAGCCATTTTAAGATTGGGCAGTTTTAACAGTCATTGTACACAGGGGACCCTACAAAGAAGGATACTGAAGGTCTACTTCTATATCAGTTGCATCATACACACCTTTTAAACAGCCACATAACAATGTCACGTAACCACCTTTTTTCCAATTATTTATTATGAAACGAACTTTGAAAAAATAACTTAATTAGGAACTCGCAAAAATTAAATTAAAATGTGAATATAGATATTGGGTGAATGCACAATGTTGTTTGTAATATAATACCATTTAAACCCTTTCGATTGTCATAGTGTTATTATTATCATTATTGTTGTTAAAACTTTTGGAAAACATGATTTGGAAGTTGCGAAATGGAAAAACAACATCAAAATGAAAATCGAGAGATAAGATGAAAATCTACGATTTGGCTTGTTGTTTTTTCGGTATCATCCGAGGCATGAGTGGAAGGCACCTGTCCCTCGCTTCCCTGGGTTTTTACCCCGGGTGACATGATCTGCACTCGGTCACTTGACTCATCCGTAAAAACAAAAAAGACAAATCTGACCAAACATTTTGGCTTTAGACAATACTGATGTGACGTGAACCGCGGGAGACAATTTGGGGTCAGTTTGTTCTGTATCACTGTAAACATGTTTATCTATATTTGCAGCTGATGAACTACAGAGCGTGGATTTTGAGTCCGTATTGTTGTTTGAAATAATAATCAATAAAGGACGATGGGAGTTCACGAATAGATTCAATTAAGAGACAATTAGTTTAGTATATGAAGTGAGGGTGTTGCGTGGCGGGGATGGATTTGGGCTTTGGATCTGTCTTCTTCTTCTTCTTCTTATTCTCCTCCTCCTCCTCCTGTTCCTCCTCCTCCTCCTTCTTCACATCTTCATATTCCTCCTCCTCCTCCTGTTCATCTTCATTCTCCTCCTCCTCAGCCTCTTCATCCTCCTCTTCATCCTCCTCTTTCTCCTCCTCCTTTTCGTCTTCTTTCTCCTGCACCTCTTCTTCAAAATAGGTATCTGTCCTGAATTATCGGTCTTTTTCAGAATGATACAAAAGTCACTAATTAAATTAAAAAAAGGGGGCGCAGGTCATTTCCATTTCCCTCCCTCACCCTCTTTTCCACAATTGAAATTTGTTGCTGTTGTTGTTGCTTTTGTTTTTAGAATGGAGGCGACAGTCACTCAATTTAAAATAGGATACGGGTCCTTGGCCTCAACTACATTTTCTTCAAAAGACATTCATTAGAAAGGAGTGCCTAATCTTGAATTGTCAGTCTTTTTTTTCTCTCACCGAATGACAAAAAAAAGGCATTCCCTCCTCCCAGCGCGACCTTCCATAACCCCTGGCGTTCCTTGAACTCGTAAAGCAATCCTTCTGGATGTCCCGCGTAATCATTCTTCCGCACGGTCCAAACTCATCATTATGTGTAAATATGATCTTCGCAACCTTGGCGGGAAAAAAAACTTTGCCTGCACAGTCTCTACAGAGTCAATCGTTTTCCCTAGTCTTCCCCTCGAGACGCCATCTTAATCTGAATCGAAGACGAGCATTGGGGGGATTATGAGTCTTCGGTTTGAGCGGGTTTCTGGACGGCCCATGGGGCGGCCGAAATGTGATTATTTTCCTCTTGTAAATTTGCCTTCGGAAATCACAAATGCATAGGATTAAAATGTCCACAAATATCGCGGATGTTTGTCAGCTGGAAGGTGGAGGGGGAAAAAATGACAAAATTATGATTGTGTTTATGCGTGTGTAAAGACAGCTGTTGGTAATTAACTGCTGCGCGTCCACGTGAAAGGTGAATGAAGCCTTTAAACCTAAAACTGTAAACAATGCCAAGTAAACATACATCAATCCATTGCAAAAAAGGGTCTCAGTCCGTAAGTTCTACTAACATTATAAGAGCTAAACCCAATTCCGCATGGATACATGCAAGGAGTAAATCCAACGGACAACATTTCCTTTACTCAACTAAAGTAAGCCAAATGAATAAATGCTGGTCTGAGTTCCGGGGCCCTGGGTGGTAAATATTAAAAAGCGACAAGCTAAAACAAACAGAAATGAACATGGCTAACCAGACGAAAAAGTTACAGAATACAAAAACCCAGGGAAAATAACGAGGAGCTTAAATTGGGAATGGGAGGTTCAAAAGTTGCCAACATGTTCGATGAATTTTTCACGAATGAATCAAAGGAAATTAAACACAATGGATGTAAATAATCAAGAATGATAAATAGCATTACTGAATATCACAACGGTGCGTTAGTAAATTAAATCTTTTAGAACTGTCTTGTTTCCTATAGATCCAGATCTTTTCGCTTTTATTTCACAAAAGGGCCATTATAGTTCACATAATGTGTCAATCAACTATTTAGTAAAGTTGTGCTTGACTGTGAAGTTGTCAACACAAATGATTTGCATAACTTGCATTATTTATCGTTCTATCTTTTTCATTTACATCCTTTAACACTTTTGGTTTTCCGTAAATGTTGTTCAAGAAATTACACCAAAATTTCCTTTATGATTATTATTATTTTTTATTTCATTGTTTAATTTTATTTCATTGTTTATTAATCTTAGTTTCCGTAATGGTTGACCTCTCGCTAATTTTTTCTCGCCAATAACGATCACTATTTTTTTTACCGTTTTCGTTGGAGGTGGTTTTTAAAAGACATGGTGTATACCTAAGGAGTAGATTCAAATCAATTCAGAACACACAATTAAATCCATACCAAATGACGGATGATAGACATTGCGAGAATATAATAAATATGTAATAAACTCAAGGAGATCATAGCTGTCATAGATTCGTAAAAGGCAGTTAAGAGACGCGATATCATTGGAAGTAACTGTTTGTTTAAGGGTACCATAATCGTCGTGAGATTGGTTCTATCGAAAGTGCTGCACGCTTTAAAAGTGCAGCGTCAGAATTGTTGAGCCACACCCATTCACGGGAGCAATGGAACTATTTTGCGGATCATGCTGACCGTACCTGATGGGACGGGGTCAGTGATTTGTTATTTTACCCACAAACGGTTGGCCCGAATCGACCCTTCTCCGAGTCAAATCTGACCCAGGACTTTTAGAGTTATTTATACCTGGTACAATAATTGTTATGATGTATCATTGATAGCCCCAAAAGCAAAACTCGATCCAATTTTAAATAATTCAAAAGTTCTATATCCATGCATTTTTAACGGGAAACACTTGTTGTGAAATGTAATGTTCATGAATATGTGAGATTAAGTAAAACATGGAACATTCAGCGCCTTGTATCCTTTGGCAATTTGGCGCTTTATAAATACTGTTATTATTATTATTATTATTATTCTCAAGACATACATAACACCGGTCATGATCGATCTATTTATTGTTTTTATTTTTTTTTTTTTTTTTTTTACTGTCTGTCCATATTTATGTCTCAATTACATGGTAATCTTTATTTTATGTTTCATGTATGTGCTGGGTTATATGTGCAAACAAAAGTGCAGTATAGTTCAGCTTTATATGGAACAGAAATAAAGTATATAGAGAGCGTTTCAAAATGTCAACATCTGTTTTAGGTGCGACGTGGACAAAATATGTTATTGTTTTTGCAATGGGACAGGCTGGAACCGCCTCTAGTCTGGCCCCAGCCATCACGGCGCTTCGGTGAGAAGCAAAGGGCGGGATAAAAGTTAATTCAAACAATTACTTAATATCAATATTTGAAAGGTGACTGATTACAACGGTCTTATTTGGCCTTAAACCGATCCGCCAGTGAAATGTTTCCGTTTGAAATACTGTCAAAGTCGAGAAAAATAACATTTAAAGATGTCCCTAATCCACGATTGTTTATTTTGAACGCCCGCAATCGAAATAAGTCAAATATGAAAGTGCACAAGATCCGAGACAAAGCATAAAACAATTCTTCTTTGTTAGCAATAAAAACCTGATAACTGCATTGTATGAAACTTTCACAATTTTATTTATTTTTCTTTTATTTATTTATTTTTTTTTTTTTTTGATAGCCCGGGGGATACATATTTATTGTTCACTTATCTCTCACTAGAACAACATTTAGAAACACAGAGTGGAAATAATAACAATCCAAATTATGAAAATACAATGTCAATAAAATTCAAAAAGGTATAGTAACAAAATCTCGACTCCATACCCAATGTTGAGAGAACTCCCCACTACTTACTAAAAAAAAATTAGAATTATTGCCGTTTTAGCGTACATACATTTTCCCGTTAGAAAGTATATAATACAAGTTTATTTTGTTGTGTGCGTGTGTTGAAAACTAAAGAATGGGAATTCATTTACCTTTCAAAAAAAAAAAAAACACCAAGATATTAATTCCCTTTACCTCCTCCCTTCTCATTAACATTCTCTATTGTGTTTATTCCCCTTGTCCACGTTTCACCCCATTGCACCCCTCTACACATAACCCTCTGTTTCCCAATTGATCAATATTTCCTTAAAAATTGCAATTAATTTGTCAAGATCAGCCATCCGTGGATTTGCTGGGCTTGTTGTTATTCTCCATACTCAAACCGACAGTGGGGTTATCCTGTTGTACTGGTGAATGAACCAACAATGAAGTGTCTGAACAATATCCGTATACGCACAGGTGATGCTGACACCGCCTCCCATTTATCAAGCCAGGGGGAGTCCGAACTCCAAGCCCCGGGCCTTTTTTTTTTTTTTTTTTTTTTTTTTTTGTATTTTACCCCTTTCATATACAGACAAAAAAACACACAACCAAAACAACAGCCGGTTGCGTTATTCCGTTACACACGAGTGACTACTGAGTGTAGCCTTGGAAATCTTCGCACTAGCCTCCCGCACACAATTCCCCAATAATTTTCGTGTCTGTCTGCTGTAAAAAAAATTCCCAGCGGATTTGGTCCGATAGTTATGAAACAGAAGGTGTCGTGAAATTCTTTTGTGAAATGATTACTTGTTTTGTAACGTCGTGTGAAAGAGTCATTTGGTTACCGAAATATTAGAGCCACCCCCAACGAGGACAAACCATATTGTGACAACAAACAATTGAAATATTCGAGATTTCTGAACATGTTTCTGACTTGTGATATACGCAATTCTACTCTCAGTTGCCTTATCGTCAAAGCTAAGAAAAGTAAGAAAAAAGAAGAAGAATTTGACACGCTTTCTTATCAATAAGATGAAAACTTAGTTAAGGAGAAATGGAGTTGGATGAACAATACAATTCAACTCCAGTGGGGCCGCAGCAGTGTAAAGACGTATCAGTTTACACACAAGGAAATGTAGAAGAGATATCTGTTGATTTGTTTAAACAACGGCGTTACTCTTTAAAACTGTACAATGGTTAATGATTAACGACTCGGTAAATAACACGGCACATCGGACGCAGATTGAATTCTCCGCGCAGAAGTAATGTTTTAATTAAATAGAGGGCGCTATGATAAAACAAAATCACCAAGTGCGTTGTTGCGGGTCGTGTCCAAATCGGACGACTTTGGCTACGGCTGAGGGAGTGACAGCAAGCTTGGCAAAGCCGTAGCCAATCAGTCCAAAGGTTATACCAATGGTTTTAGTAAGTGTCAGCTAGCTTCCTTTTGCTGTTTTTTTTTTCCCCCATTTTTTTTCTTTCTATCTTTATTTTGGCTTTACAAGCAGATCAATATTAACCAATAGGTGGTCCCGTATTCGTCAACGGTTGTCAGGAATCTAGAAATGCTAATATTCTCCACTTTGACATAAGTTCAGATGGAAACATTTCTCTGGTGGATTGATACTAGTATAAACTTTATATTCACAAAGTGAGTTTTCAAAGTAAAATTAACCAAAAAGTGTTTTCGATTATTATAAAGTATCTGTGCTCTAAAACTATTGGATTTTAGGCAAAACAAAATGTGTCAAGGGAAGTTTTCATGACCATCTTCATACCGTGTAAAGTTGAACAATTAGAGTTTAAAGTATTACCAATGCACACCCTCTAAAGATAATGGGCAAATTTCAGTTTAGCTTCCACGTTTTTCAAAGGGCAAAACACTATGAAATTCAATACATGTGTCTTGTAATCAGTTTCACTCCATCTCTATCTCTTTAGTACTTAACCTTAGACATGTTATTTCTGCTATTTATTTTGTGGGACCAAAACGAGGCTGGGAGTGTAAAGAGGCTGGCCCTTTTTCCATGTAATATTCCTTGTTACTATTGCATACAAGTAAATGAGACCAAGACAAAGTAGGTACTTGTGAGGTAGAAGGGGGCGGGGAAACGGTCAGCCTATTCAGTATATCTATGCATAGTCAACTTGTATTTCACAGATATTTGCTATCTTTTGGGGGTTGGCTAGTCTCAAGGATCCAGATCAAATTCTTCCCGTATTATAAAAACATAATTCAAAGTGTCTAATAATACCGCGTGGATATGACACCCCGAAACAAATCCCCATTTCTGTTTGACTCCAAAATTAACCAGCATCCCACGAGCGTCCGTGGGTGTCCCAAAACCCAACCAACAAAATAATTCACTTCTTTTTTTTTCTTCTTTTTTTTTCCTTCTGCGGCTTCGTGACTTGAAATAAAGACTACAAGCCATTGTCGACCACCATGACGTCATTTCCACTCTTGAATCCGTATATCGGATGATGTTATTACGGTGGTATCGGATACCCCCAACTGAATCCCCTGCAATCCGCCGTATAGTCCTTGTATTAATTATCGCACGAGGCAACGTGCAGGGGTTTTTTCTCCCTCCACCGCAAAAACACCGTTCGCATTTCGCTAAATTATAATCATATACCCTGTCGCCTGGACCATGTTGCCTAACGTTCTCTTTCTTTCTTTCTCGATCTCTGTCTCTCCCTCTCTCTCTCTCTCTCTCTCTCGCTTTCTCTCGTGCGTTGAGTGGTGTGTGTACGGTCAAAGTGGGGGATTTGGATCGGACCAGTTTTTCTGGTGAGCGATCTGCCAGAACCCGATCAGCGGGAAAACGGCTGCGCATCAGGTGGGCTGATATCGATTAATGATCATGTATTGATTAAAATGTCTATGATCGGAAAGTGTGGACGAGCACACACACACACCGTTGTGGGGACATTTTTATAATGGAGTAAAGGTCCCCACAACGTTTTTTTTTTTTTTTTTCAAACCCTGTCCCCACAGAAGGATTCTTTAGAAAAGGGAACAATATAACAACAATAGGGAGTCCCAACAACAAGGTGTTAAAAATAATGGGTGAACTTGTTGTTGTTGTTGCTGTTGCTGTTGCTGTTGCTGTTGCTGTTGCTGTTGTTGTTGTTGTTGTTGTTGTTGTTGTTGTTGTTGCTGTTGTTGTTGTTGTTGTTGTTGTTGTTGTTGTTGTTGTTGTCGTCGTCGTCGTCGTCGTCGTCGTCGTCGTCGTCGTCGTCGTCGTCGTCGTCGTCGTCGTCGTCGTCGTCGTCGTCGTCGTCGTCGTCGTCGTCGTCGTCGTCGTCGTCGTCGTCGTTGTTGTTGTTGTTGTTGTTGTTGTTGTTGTTGTTGTTGTTGTTGTTGTTGTTGTTGTTGTTGTTGTTGTTGTTGTTGTTGTTGTTGTTGTTGTTGTTGTTGTTGTTGTTGTTGTTGTTGTTGTTGTTGTTGTTGTTGTTGTTGTTGTTGTTGTTGTTGTTGTTGTTGTTGTTGTTGTTGTTGTTGTTGTTGTTGTTGTTGTTGTTGTTGTTGTTGTTGTTGTTGTTGTTGTTGTTGTTTGTTTTGGTTTTCTATGCAATTTGCCCACCACAAGGCCCAAAGGTCACTAGAGGTGTGAGCTACTTTTTGAAGGGATAGAAACCTTCCCACATGCGCAGAAACAAGACATGGCCAGATGTCTCTTCACAGCACAGCTAAGAACAGGGAGGGGTAAATGAATCCGTTGTGATACAAACATAACTGCCCCTTCCCCTATTGTGGTGTTTATTAACTATTGATAAATCGAAAATATGTGTCTTTGTGAGCTTTGTATTGGCTAATACGGTGGTATTGATTATTATAAAATATCAATTGATAGACAATATTGAAAAACGATATCGAACAAAATACTATAAAGAATGATGCATTGAAGGAAAGTAAAGATTAAAGCAAAGAACTGAGTGATGAAATATTAATGTTTAAAACCAAATGTATAAATGTAATATGAACATCTTTTTCGAAAAATTTCACAGCGTTTTACAGGCAGCCAGTTTCAAGCAATGTTAAAGAATACACAACATTCCATTTAATTTTCGCATACAATTTACTGGGGATGAGGAGAGACAGAAATAATGTCCTTTGCAATTGGCTGCCTCCACGTTGTCTGTGAAAAAAATGTCCCGCGTGACCAGGCATCTACACTTTTAAAAGATAACTGACGTTAATTTCATTTTTTACCCAAAATACCTTGTTAATGACCAACTGCAATTGGGAAAGACAGTGATTTCCATGCGAAGTCAAGGACACTGGACACACACACACACACACACACACACACACACAAACAGAAAAACCAAAACGTCCTTGTCGTCTACTTTGTCAGATTCACCTGGTATTAAAAAAAAACCACCGGTTTCGCAATCTGCATCATTGCATTCAATAAAAAGAGATTTTTTGTCAAGCGGCAACTCCCAATAAATTAAGTATAAATTGCATTATTTTGGCCAAGTCATGTTCCAAACGGGGTACAAATAAATAAAGCAATTTAAGCATACTCATCAGGTGTTTCTGTTAAGGAGTGAAGAGTGAATAATGTCCACGTTTTGTATTGACAAACAAAATTGGTCCACACGAACACGTCCGAACGTCCTTCAACTCGACCAGCTCTGTTGGCGCGTGCGCCGGCAATGGGCGAGTCCACTTCTTTTGTCATTATTAGTTTTACTGGGCATCAAACTCCACTTGGCTGTATTCGTAAAAAAAAAATGTGTGAGAAGCTTTGGAGAATCTTTAGATAAAAGTTTAAGTGTAGTGTATATTCCTAAGATCTATAATCTTTAGTATAGATAAGGAAAGAATAGATACTGGCTAAAGGCACTGTACGGGATGGGTAAGGATAACAAACAATATTGCTTAGTTTCAGTCTGAAAAATTACTGTTTATGATGTCAATACTTGAGCAAATGTTTCTGTGAAAAACAAATCCTTCTGAAATGCTGTCATATTCGAGAAAAAACTTTATAGGAAAACCTTTAAGAAGAGAAAAGGAAAAGCGCAACAGCTGATTTCGGTTGTAACAATCGAAGTTAAGGACAATGTGTTTACATGCTGAAAACTGTGCACGGTTTTTCCACTATTTTCTCCGGAGTCGGAAGACGGATTGAGCCAAAAATTGTACAGGTTCGGGTTTTTTTTCATGTGGGCCTAAATATTGACTCAAAGTAAGAGTACTGCACTATCAGCTTTACCAATATTTGTTATGATTTTATGGCTCCGTGGCTGGGATGAAAAAAAATATATAATAAAGGTATCTAGAGCTTTAAAACTGAAAACTTTTGGGGTTGTAAGTTAAGTTGTTGTAAGCTCAAAGTTAAACGTCTAGGAATTGTTTCTACCGATGAGCATCTTCAGAAATTATTTCAAGATTTTTGAACAACAGACATGTGTCATTTTATTACTATTTTATATGAGTCTTTTAGTTTGAATTATTGTTAGTATTTATTTATTAATTTATGTATTAATCTATTTATTTATTTATTTTTTGTAGGCTGTCTGGTCCTTGTTGAAAATAATTATTAAACATTATGGTTAATATGTAAATTATTACTTTATAAAAAAGTATAAATGATGTACATTTTTAAGGGACGGTTACATTATATTTATATGATGTAATCTGTTCAACATGGATTGGGTAAACACATTACGGTGACCGGTTCTGTAGACGTTTTAAAATGCCATCTCCAATTTTACACTCCGTCTGTCCTTGAAAAAATATTTCATCACTGATTATGAAATTTGTCGACGAATGTTGCTCGCTCTCCATAATTTCACACACGGTTTCGTCGCGATGTGGAAGAGAACACAGTTGCACGTAAGCCGTGGTGTTATTGTTGCCTCCGGAGCACTCCCCCTAGGCGGGTTGATTACACGGCTTAGCCGGGCTCATCGAAGCGTTTCACGGTATGCCGCTAGCTGACACGGCCCGCTGTGCGGGGTAGCGCAATACCGGGGCCGTTGGACTAAACACTTGCGTTCTCACGCGCAGGAGTTGCTTGGAGACAAGAGGGGGGGGGGGGAGAGAGAGAGAAGAAGGGTTGATAATAAAATAAAGAAAAGGGAGATAGAGACAGGGTTGAAATTCTTGTGTTCTTAGCGGAGAAGCTTCTTTAGCTTAGCTCTAGATTCTTATCGAGACTATGTGACCAGTATGTCATAGAGGAAGATGCTTCGGCCAGATCGTGCGAGGGGGGGGGGGGGGGGATTTACTCACGAGCAATCGGCATTTGAAAATCCCCTCACGCGTTTTGGCGATGGCTTGTTTAGAAAAGGACACCCCCTTAAATCAGACTTTCCTCGCCATCGAGGGATTTGCACTTCTCTCTGGATAAACATCCCCATAGATTCATCGCAATTAAACTTACTAAAGCAAATTTCAAATAAATCAGAAATAGCAGGGCATATAATAAGCATGGCGAAAGTGGGTTTAACTTGTATATAAGGAGAGTTATCAAGGACGGGAAGGGAAAAGAAAAAACAAATATGGGAAATATAACTTGTCAAAACATCAGCGGCAATTCTAGGGTAACATTGAAGGAGGGCACAAGGAGTGCATCATTTTTCCAGAAGGGGGGGGGGCACATCTGGCCAATTAAAACTGTAGTTTCCGTTTGAATTTTTCCTAAACAATCCAGTTTTATGTGCTCTCGGTATGCCGTTTATAAGATAATCTGACGCGGAGATAAACAAACAAGCCCAGATTTTCAAACTGGGCCATCCGGTGTACGGTCATCAATTGTGGAGGGGGTACGTGCCCCCTGTGCCCCCTGTGCCCCCGTGCCCCCCCCCTCCCCTTAGTTACACCACTGCAATGCATGCCCACTCCGTGAAAAGTTCACCCATCAAATATTTAAACCGTTAATAAAGGGCGTGCACAACGATGGTAAGGTTGACCAAACAAACTTACTCATAACTTCCATGGTATAAAGATGGTCATGGTGGGAAACTTCACTCGAACCATTTTTGGCTGTAACGCTATCCTGTAGAGTTTTGAGAAATGAGTGAAAACATTTAGTGTTCTAAAACAGTGAAAAACATGAAAGGGTGTTTTTCACTATTCTCTCGTGACTTGAATGACCGATTGGGCCTACATTTTCACAGGCTCGTTAATTCATGCATATTGTAACGGGCCGAGGACGTGGGTGTGGCGCGACAGAGCCCGGATGGGCAGAGTCCGCCACTTGACTAACTGAATTGAACAACCGCCAAAAAAGGGGGGTTTGTGAAACAGAAACCAAAAACGGCACACAAGAAATAAATATGGCACAACAGACAGAGCTTCTGGGGGGCGCCTCCCTTTTTAACTTTAATTAAACAGACAAAATCAAATGATTTATACAATAGAAATCATATAAGAGCAGAGGGGATATAATCAATTAAACTTACATAATAAAACGTCTGATGAAGATTGAAGAGTGGTGCAGGAAGTTGGGGCTGGAGATAAATAAACTGTAACCAAAAGAACGAAAGACGAGGGCTTCGCCTCCAAAATAAGATTGTGACCTGCGCCCCACACCCTGCACCGAGGTTTTATACGGTTCTAAACATTCCAAAAATGTGGACTACAATTCAACTGAAACAAACAAACAAAAGGGTCAATTTATTGTACTAAGAGAAAGGACCAGAGATCGAACGAAGCATACGTCATAAACCAGCTACGTAATAGTAACTACTAGACTTGCACTGGTCGGTGCGCGTTACAACACCCCTCTGCCCTAAAAAAAAACACGTCCCGTGTTGAATAATATTATTTTACGTTATAGGTGCTTTTTACAAACAATTTATTGTATAATTAAATTAAATGATTTCATGTTCTTCGTTTTTGGGTCACCAATTAATAAATTTAAAATGCACGAAAAAAACATACCCCGTTGATTAATGGTTAGAAAAATGCAGAAATGACTTATTGACTGTAAACATTTTTGAAATTACTTGCATTTTCAAGAAAACAAATATAAAAGTAAATCACAGGATTTCAAAAACGAAATCAACCACAGAGCACCACCGGAAATATTTTTGGGCATAAACCAATAATTGCTAATTGGGCTCAGATCAATTAAGTCACAAAGTCTCTCATCCACAATGGAGGGCGGGTTACTCTTCCAGCTCGAGTAGTTTTATAACAGAAAGAGACATCTTCCTCAGTGTTCATTTGCGTTTCGAAGTCTCCATCGATCTGGCCAGTATCGGTAGAGATTTCGTTGTCTCTCCAACTCGGTAGAACATCAGCGGAGTTTGATGCAGCGTGTTGATCATCAACGGGTTCGCTGAGGATAGTGTCATCTTCGCGAAGAGCACAAGGTTTCAATCTATCGAAGTGCACAACTTGACGGGTACGGGACACATTTGGAACTTCGATAAGATAGTTCGCATCAGAATACTTCTTGACAATAGTACACGGGCCCTTCCAGTGAGATCTTAATTTAGGGGACAGTCCAACGAATCTCTCAGGGCAATAAAGCCAAACTTTGTCACCACGTTTGTAGGGACTCCCGTACATCCGTGTATCATAAAGTCTTTTCTGACGTCGTTGTTCTCCACCTGCATGTTTCCGCGCCGTCTCAAATGCATCATCCAGTTTGAACTTGACCTCCATCGCGTAGGGTTGACCTTGCTGTACTTGTACATTCGGAACTGGTCTTGCAAGTACATCTAATGGCAAGTTAATTTCGCGCCCCAAAACTAAGCTGTTTGGTGTTGCCCTTGTGGTTTCCTGTTCGGATGCTCTATAAGCCATTAAAACAAAAGGCAAATGTTCATCCCAGTCAGTTTGGTCGTTTCTACAATACATACTAAGCATTGTTTCTAGTGTTCTATTGAACCTTTCCACTAGCCCGTCTGATTGGGGATGGTAGGCTGTCGTGCGAGTTTTGTCAATTTCTAGCAAGTTGCACAGTTCAGTAAATAATCTGGATTCGAAATTTGTCCCTTGATCACTATGAATTTTGCTAGGTACACCATATCTACAGATGAACTGAGTTACCAACACTTTTGCTACTGTTTCGGCTTGTTGATTGGGCAGTGGATAGGCTTCTGCCCATCTCGTGAAGTAATCCATGATTACTAATATGTATTTATTACCATTTTTACTCTCAGGCAAAGGGCCCATTATATCTAATGCAATGCGTTCAAATGGGGCGCCAGTGGGAGCTAATTGTAGTGGTGCTCTGAATTTCATCCTTGGCATTTTTCGTGCCTGACAAGATAGACAACCATTGACCCATATATCTACAGTGCGTCGGTAACCGACCCAGTAGAAGTTCTTCTGGATTTTACTTAGGGTGCGTTTCTGGCCAAGATGGCCCCCAGTTCGTCCATCATGACTCTGTTTGAGTATTTCTTTTTGCATACTTGAAGGGACAACTAACTGACAGACTACTGACCTGTTTTTAGTCTTACATCGACGATACAGTATACCTTCTCTTAGTACAAGTTGTTCCCACTGGAACCACAAGGCCCTTGTTTCTCTTGACAATCCGGAGATTTCTTTACCAGGAGGTCGTTTTCGACCAGACTGGAGCCACTGTATCACGGGCAGTAAATTTGCGTCTTCTCGTTGGGCCTTGCGGATGGTAGTGGGTTCCAAACCTGTAACTAAGAAAACTCCACAACATCTGCCATTAGTTATGTTAACAGATTCATGTGGGCGCCTAGAGAGAGCATCGGCATTTTGGTGTTTGAGTCCTTGGCGATGCTGAATTTCGAAATCAAATGAGCCAAGTACTTCAAGCCATCGTGCCATTTGCCCTTCTGTTTGATCACTGTTCAAAAGCCAACGCAGTGACGCATGGTCAGTGCGTACCATGAATTTTCTGCCATATAAGTAGTGACGAAAATATTTTACGTACGTCACAACCGCAAGTAATTCTTTTCGAGTTACGCTGTACCTGCGTTCTGCCTTGGTTAATTTACGACTTGCGTAACTAACAACACGTTCTGTTCCATTAATTTCTTGTGAGAGAACGGCTCCTATTCCTTCATTACTGGCATCCGTGTCCAGAATAAATGGCTGCTGAAAATTTGGATAGCAAAGAACGGGAGAAGAAATTAAGTTAGATCGCAATTGGTAAAATGCCTTTTCACAACTCTCGTCCCAAACGAATCCTACATTCTTTTGTGTCAAACGATGCAGGGGTGCCGCAATATGGGCGAAGTTTTGTACAAATCTGCGATAATATGAACACAGACCTAAGAAACTTCTAACCTCTTTTAGGTTTGTTGGAATTGGCCATTCTCTCACCCGTTCAATCTTTTCAGGGTCTGTCGAAATACCATTCTTTGAGACAATGTAGCCCAAGTATGATACTTCGGTTTGGCACAAGGTACATTTTTTTGCTTTAAGTTTCAAACCAGCTTCCTCTAGCGTTTTCAGAACAGTGCTTAGTCTTACGAGATGTTCATCAAAGGTCTCTGCAAAGATAATAATATCATCAATGTAAACAAGACATGTTTTCCAATGAAGGCCTGCAAGAACGCGCTCCATTAAACGCTCAAAGGTAGCAGGGGCGTTGCAAAGCCCAAAAGGCATTACATTGAACTCGTAAAGACCTGTACCCGCTGAAAACGCTGTTTTGGGTCTGTCATCTGGGTGTACTTCTACTTGCCAGTACCCGCTCGCCAAATCTAAAGTACTAAACCAGGTTGAACCATAGAGAGCATCTAGACTGTCGTCTATTCTGGGAAGTGGGTATGCATCTTTTTTAGTAATATTGTTAAGTTTCCTGTAATCAATGCAGAATCGGATTGTGTTATCTTTTTTCTTAACCAATACTACTGGTGACAGCCATGCGCTCTCTGAAGGGCTTATGATGTTTTTGTTCAGCATAGTCTCCATTTTTGTTTGAACTTCAGACCGCTGGTAATAAGGGACACGTCTAATTGGTTGACGAATAGGTGGATGATCACTCGTATGGATCCGATGATACAACCTATCAGTTCGGCCAAGATTGCCGTCTTTGGAAAACACTGAAATGTGATTTTCAATAACATCACTTAATTGTTGTTTTCGCTGCACATTAAGTGTTTTATCACTACGGTTTAACAGTTCTTTCAGTTCACTTTCAGTGTTAGAATTTATCGACGGATTGTTGGTTTGATCACTTAAATCCGTTAACTGCGAAACCTCTTTAGCAGGTTGGAGTAAGGCTACACTTGTATCCTTATACAGAACAATTGGGTCCGATTGCACATTAAGTACCCTAACAGGAACATACTTATTGTTCGACTGAACTAAGGAACGTGCTACAAGAATGCCTTTGTCTCTAATCATGTTACTTGTGGGTTCGATCATTCCAGTACTGGAAGAACCCTCTCTTAATTTCACTCTGCCGGGGATAATAACCTCATGCCCCGGTTGAATGGTTACATTCTGATCTACACAAATTCGACAACAATGTGAAGAATTTTCTTCACGTACAATATTAATTGTTACACCATCTATTGTCAATTTACGTTCACTAAGATGGAGGACACTATCGTGACTATTCAAAAAGTCCATTCCAAGAATACCAGATTGGCCAATTTCGGCAACAATAACATCATGCTTGGTTTGTAGTTTGCCTAGCTGCAATGTGACCGATGTTTTTCCATGAACTTTAAGTGGGGTTCCATCAGCAGTAACTATTGCAATATCACACTTTTGAATCTGGTTTTTCACGTGTTCTGGAAATAGTTTTACTACCCGTGGGTGGAAAACGGAGTGCGATGAGCCTGTGTCGATTAACATTTTAACTACGACACCATACATGTTACTGTATGCAAACATACTATTTGACTGGGTCTTAGAATTAAGTTGCACGTCGACCCTAGGTACAACTTGACTTAGTTTTCCGACTGAGGATTATTCTTGCTGGCATCACTATTGTCATTAGATTTTTCATTCTTCGGGCCCGACCTGCAATTTCTACTAATGTGGCCAACTTCACCACATTTATAACATTCTCTATTTCTACGTCTTAGTGACTGCACAAGATTTTCAACAATATAGATGTTCTTATTCAACCTTTGTTCAAGTCTGCTGATCTTGTCTTCAACACTTAATTCTGACGTGTTACTTTCGTCAACAGTTGGCCTTTGCAAAGATGCAACGCGCTGTTGCTGCGCAGTCACAGCCGCCTGAGCAGTTTGGTTAGCGTTAGCCTCAGCTAGCAAAATGTCCTCCTCGCGTTGCGCAACCTGTAATGCCTCTTTGAGTGTCTTTGTGTTTGCGCGACGCACTTCTGCTCTGATTGACGGGGGTTGCAGTGCGTCTATGAAATAACTCACCGCAACATGATCAGCATTGATAGCGTCCATTTTGGGATACGCCCTTGAAACTAGGCTGCGAATGTCTTGCGCCAATGCAGCTAATTTTTCGCCCTGCTTATGCTCACGCTGCTTCAATCTTGAGCGATACGCATCAGTACTGTGAGTTGGGCTAAAGCGAGCTCGCAATTCTTCCTCAACAAATTTGCAGTTAGATTTCTCACTATCTGGGATATCTCTATACAATTTCAATGCAGGGCCTCTTAAACACACAGCGAGTTGTTTAACCTTTTCGGTTCCAACCCAGTTGTTAATATCGGCACACAAATTGAAATGGATAATCCAGTCTTTAAAATTACTAGAACCATCATAATTCCCAGGAGTTCTCTGTTTATCTACAAACATAATTTGAGGAGGTACAGATTCGATTTTCTGCTTAGGTTTAGGTTTCCTAACAGTAACATTACGCAACGGGGTAAATAATAATGTACTTGGCTCTACCCCTATTGGTGGGTCATTAATTTTTAACCCAACAGGAGGAGAGACATCTTTTCCTCCAGCTGAAGCCGCCTGCACCACTCTATCATAATAACTCAATTCTGCTTCTAAAAGAGCTATTTCATCTATAATAGTCTTACGATCTTCTTGGGGTGGATGTGTCGACTCTAAAATCCCATGCTCGATTTGAGAGGCGCCCTCACCGTAAGCAAGTCTGTGTGCCATAACACAATTGAAAATATAGAAACAAATGTATTTCGAACACCGCTGCCACCAATTTTGTAACGGGCCGAGGACGTGGGTGTGGCGCGACAGAGCCCGGATGGGCAGAGTCCGCCACTTGACTAACTGAATTGAACAACCGCCAAAAAAGGGGGGTTTGTGAAACAGAAACCAAAAACGGCACACAAGAAATAAATATGGCACAACAGACAGAGCTTCTGGGGGGCGCCTCCCTTTTTAACTTTAATTAAACAGACAAAATCAAATGATTTATACAATAGAAATCATATAAGAGCAGAGGGGATATAATCAATTAAACTTACATAATAAAACGTCTGATGAAGATTGAAGAGTGGTGCAGGAAGTTGGGGCTGGAGATAAATAAACTGTAACCAAAAGAACGAAAGACGAGGGCTTCGCCTCCAAAATAAGATTGTGACCTGCGCCCCACACCCTGCACCGAGGTTTTATACGGTTCTAAACATTCCAAAAATGTGGACTACAATTCAACTGAAACAAACAAACAAAAGGGTCAATTTATTGTACTAAGAGAAAGGACCAGAGATCGAACGAAGCATACGTCATAAACCAGCTACGTAATAGTAACTACTAGACTTGCACTGGTCGGTGCGCGTTACAATATGTTGGGTCACAAGTGCAGATATGTTGTTCTGTTGTACAGGTGCTAAGGTTTGGTAGAATAAACTTTGTAGAATGTTAATTCATTTTGTAATCTTCACAAACAGCATGTCACATCCTCATGTACACATGATATCATTTGTAAACACGTTGGAAGATAATGCACTGGGCACGTTTCTACCTTGCAAATTATGTTTTAAACGGCGCCCGCATCGAGGTCAGTGTGTTACCAGGACGTCTAAACACAGGTACGCGTCATGCAACTAAAATTGAAGTTGCACCATCATAATTGTCTGAAGAAAGTTTGAAGTAAATTATCTGATTCTTTTACGACGTACTGCATCTGTGTGTGTTTTCGTATTTTGTTAAGCATCAAATGTCACATCCAAACCGTTAATCAATATCTGGTGTTATTTCTAGATTTACGGTAAGACCCCAGTAGCTAAATTGTCGAGCCGGCATTGTGTCAACAAGTGATTTACATAACCACTTTACCACAAGCGTCGATTTCTAGATATGGGCTGACCTAAATTTTGACCAAATTCACAAGTTTCCCACAAAAGGAAGATCTTTACAAACGCAAATATCTGCACATTTTGTCTGACCACGGGGGACGCTGTGAATAGACGCGTGGATACAATCAAAATCAGACAACACGCGTAAGGGGGTGTTTTTGGCGGGAAAAATATTATCAGCCCTTTCTTCACCATAAGTCCCACGGAGACGGTCTTTGAAAGAAGTTTGTGCCATCAACGTATTAAGAATGGAAGAATAGGAACTACGATGGAAATGGGAGGGTCATCCATTAAGTAGTCCATTAGACAAATGACGGCTGAATAAGAGGCTAGCTTCTCAATCTCTTTGGATGGAATCTGAATATCACATTTCAAATTACAGTAATGTGATTGAATCAGCCGAGATGCAGTTTGATTAATGCATTTGGATCATGAAAAAAAAGTTACAAATGAAGACGTCCCAGACGGTTTTGATGTACCGCTGAGCGTAGACTATACGATACTACTTATAAGAACACAATGCGTTCTTTACTTTCTTTGCATGAAAGTTTCTCGCTTCGCACACTCAAACGAAACTTAAGATTTTTGGTTTTCTAGACATTAATTGGTGGATCCAGATAGATTTTCTGTATCCCATTCTGCGGTCAATTCAAATGCAGCAACTGTAGAAGTTTTGCCCTTGTTTTGTTTGTTTTTGGTTGTTGTTGTTGTTGTTGTTGTTGTTGTTGTTGTTTTTTGTGTTAAAGTTAAATATTAGGCCACGTCCGAATCAAGCGACTTCGGCAACGGCTCTGGCTGTAACAATGGCAATGTTGAATAACAGTACTTTGCTGTGCCCCTGATAAAGCCATCAATTCTGACACTCCCTTTTTTTTGGAACCAACAATGTGTGTCTACAACGGGTTACGAACGTCGTTCATCTTGAAGCTTATCATAGGAAAAACTGGAATATTTTGCTAAATGGTATTTAGCATCATTAGCAGAGTTTCTTGATGCGCCAGGGGTATCTTTTTTGACAGACATGAAGCACTACAAATGACCTTTATTATTATCGTTATTATTTTATTAATTTGTCTTTTCGTTCACGAATATGTGCATGTAACTGGCTTGGCAGAAAACAACAAACGAAGCTATCACAAGTACGCAAGCATTACTGTTAAAGGTGTTTGTAGATTGTATCACGTCCGCAATGAATTCTCGTTGCCATTTTGAATAGAAGGAAAGCCCCTTTAGTTTGACGTTACTGTTAAATGCGTTTATAATTTGTATCGCGTCCGCAATGAATTCTAGTTGTCATTTTGGATAGAAGGAAAGCCCCTTTAGTTTGACGTTACTGTTAAATGCGTTTATAATTTGTATCGCGTCCGCAATGAATTCTCGTTGTCATTTTTGGGAAAAGAGGAAAGCCCTTTAGTTTGACGTGTCATAAACTGCTCATCATGTGCTTAGGTACACAGTGTTCTTGTCTAGCAGACACATTTCCAGAACATGTGTACTTTCTCATTTCCCCGGAGACAACACTTAGCGCTCACGACATGACAATATCCAAGTCGCAAATCCTCTTACAGTTGCCAACAAATATATCTGCAACTAAGCCTCCCTGTTAAGCCCCGTGCATCATGACTGCGCATGCTCCCTTTCCCCAACCCATGCCGGCTTACAGAGATGGGACGATGATAACCGTTTCAAGATGTCATCTCTTACGGTTCAAGGACTAAGCAACAACAAAGAAGTCCTCTTTAAGGGCTCCTGCAAGGATGTCAGTGTTCTGGGAGCAGGGTGTCCTTGACTCCAGCCACCCCAGTCTCCTCATCTCAACTCTCCAGTGATATTTCTACTCTTGTTTTTCATCCTGGCAGACGAGGAGATGGGGGATGTTATCTCCAAGTATTTGTGTCTCTGAAGTTTAAGTACAATAATAACTGCTATTCCCTTACTATATTGATCTATCAACGGTGTCCATGTCGCACATGAGTAGTATAGTATTACATCGCTGCTATCAATACGTGTAAAGATCTTTATTGATTCTTTTTTTGACAGTGGTACACCTTGCTTAAAACCGGGGTGTTGAACTAACACTGGCGGTGTCAACTTTATTTTTCCGTGGTGTTTGTATGGGGGGAGATGTCAAAACTGTACACCGCTGGTGAAAGTTTTGACGCTGGTGTTTGTGCAGGCGCAGTGGAGCGTTGAAATATAAGTTAATATTCCGTTGAAAATGCATTGTTAATGTAGATTTTGGAATCTTAAAGTTGCATGGTCTGGATTTTCCTTTGGATGAATTTTGACAGAAGATGCTGTTTCAAAACGAAAAAAAATACAACGACTTTTGCATGCCGCGGACAATGCACAAAATACATGTAACATGCAAACTTGAACATGGCTGATAGACGAGACACAATATCAGGATCCCGGAACACTTCATTTCTACACTCGAAAAACTAACTTAGTGAAAACAGCGTCATGTAGTCACTTTAGACCTCATTTTGACCACAAATTAGTCAAAAATTGTCTAAAATGAACAATTAAGGTTGTTTTGACTAACTTTTGTTTTAGAGTGTAGGTCTTAATCGGCTACCCTTTATTATTGACGGAGTTTTCTTCCTGTAATATTAAATGCAAGCTAACAACTTTCTCAAATCTAAAATAATAGTTATTTAAAATCTAAAATCTAAATTTTGGGGTCGAATCGGCCCCCAAAAACACACGTCTTTAAAGGCAAATATGCCTGACCCTGTTAAGTTGGACTTCAGTTTTGTAAGTCGTTTTGAAATAAAAGTCACATTACATTAATGGTCTTTTAAAAGACAGAGCCTTTTCCCATCATCTGTGGTTTTTTGGTCACGTGTTTTTTGCCGGGTGGTCACGTGTTTTTTGCTAGGTGGTCACGTGTGGGATAAAACGAAGAACGACGTATGACCGGTATGCTTTTGTGATTTTGTAGCCATCCTTTTATGCTACCTCCGAATTGGTAACTGAATATACTACCAAACTTGTTGAGACGCACTTTTATGGTTTTGTGATAAATACAAGGTCGCAGGACAATTGCTACTGGCAATAGAAGAGTGCTTTGTAAAATACAAGATTGGAAATGTTTACAAGTCAGTGGTCTGTTAAATTTGTATCATAAAGCGATCACGTAATATCATAACTTTAAATCTAGCTATTGACATTTGCAAACGAGTAGAAGTGGAAATAGCTTGAATAGTAGTTTCCCAGAAAAAAATCTAACACGGCAGAAGTCAAAAAAGAATGACATTGTCATCCATTGTGATCAAACTGAACCAGAACGTTCACAATGATGAAAATCAAGTGATTTTAGTAGAAAAACCACTACATGAAAATTCCCTCAAGCCCGACCCATTCCCCCCACGAGACAACAATCTCGGCTATTTCATTACTATAAGGGTGCTTGTGTATAGGCTTTCAATTGCCTGGAACAAGTTTGAGCCGGAATGATTGATTTACAAGTTGTTTTTAGGTGGCTTAACAACACTCTAGTTGATACATTCTAAGTCTAGTCCAGATTGGTCATTAGGTAAGATCAAATTCCATTTTGTCAGTTTTTAATACCACTTTAGTCTGGCCATGGCAAGTGTGTACAGCCGCACTGAAATAATACAATATGGCTAACGATGTTGTTCCACTTACATTTATTGCCTTCGTGCTTCGCGCTGGTTGACCGACGCTACTATTAATACGAAAGTGGAGTATCAGTTGCAATGATCTGATACCGATGGTACCCCGGCGACCGAACATGGCGACTGGGGATTGGGCCGCCTAATAATGACCCCACATCAGTGTCATCCTCGTCCGAGAAGATTTGAAACCAGACACTCTGGGGGTTTATTAGACGGTGGTCGGCAAGGTTGATGGATTGGGGTTTTCTCGTTATTCGAATGTTTTATGTTATTATTATTTTAGTATTTATTTGTTATTATAATTTTTTTATTATTTTTCGCCGGTTGACGGGGCGGGATGGTACGTCACCCTGCTAGGCAAAAACAAAAAACGAAATTATTAATTTTACTATGTCTCCAGGCACTTTCATTTTATTGTTACGTCCAAGAAAAAATATCAAATTCAAATTGTTTTCCGAATTATGGGATTTGTTTATTTGTTTTGGCTAGAGCCTACAATCTCTTACCCGTGCTGCGAGACTTATATTTCCAGAGACATTGAACATGTTCATTATTTGTATAATATGGTAAGTCTCATTATTGGAGCTAGCTAATTCGTACTTTTGAAAAGTGATCTGTCTGCGGATGAAATGTGATGAAGACATAAGAACCGAAACGTCGAGTACGCAACAAAACCGGGTTTTTATTTTAAATAGGAAACAGTAACTGTACAGTATGCAAAATCAAATCAATGCTTTCTAAATAACACACGATCTAGTACAGTACAGCAGATAAATACTAATACTACTGCCAGTTTATAATAATAATAATAATATTACTGGTGTCTTAACAGCGCATGTGTCTACCAGTAAGGTACTCAACTCGCTTATTGTAGTTGTTCTTTTAGACAGGTTTTTTAAATGTTTGAATTATGAGAGCCATTTATGTAGCACCTTGTAATGGTTTGATACAAGGTGCTGCGGCGCATTCAGCAGCCACTGTTAGAAACACCAAGGCTAACCCCTTCTCGTAACGATAAGTGCAACTGGATTCTTTTACGTGTAATAATACACAGCACACGGGACATACGGCTTTACGTCCCATCCAAAGGACGAAGCAAAAGTGGCTTGCTTGATGGACACAGGTGTCAAGACCGGGACTCGAACCACTCTGTTTGACAAAAACACCAGAGGTTGAGTCCAGTGCGCTTGACCACTCGGCCACGACACTTTGATAAAAGTCAGAGCTCCGAAGAAGTGTCTGCCAGTGTAACTTTAGCGAAGAAACCAAAGCCATATTCAGAACGTCGAGATCTTATTTATATGCACTAAATGGCTCAAAATAATTGGACAAAATTGGCAAAGTAGAACGAACTTATTACCACTTATATCAAACGGTTTCAGCAGTTACCAGCATGTTTCAGAGTCATACAAAGTCACTGTCTAGACATGTATAAATAAAGTGAAGAACACTGTACGACTGATCGAAACGTCGAGATCTGAAAGTATTAAATATTATTTATAATCGTGCAACAACAAACTCTGCTTCGTACACACCGTGTTAACAATGTTTCTTTCGTCGTTTTTTTATTTTTTGTCATCCCTTTCTCAGAGCGTTCATTCTCTTCTCGATCTATGGCAGTCGAGGGTCCGGTTACCAGCCTACTGCCTTGGTTCAATGCTGGGCTTCAGGTTTCCGACGCTGCGGGCTAGACCGGGGACACGGACCGCTCCAGAATGGATGTGTTGCTGCGAGCTAAAGCACGGTCAACATGGGATTAATTGCCGCTCACCCTAGTCTACATGCGAGGGGCTCCGAGGTCCAGAATGACGGCTGAAGAACTTGCAGACTGGTCGGGGAAGTACTCTCACTGAACAGAAAACGAGTAATTTGGAGGGGCTAGGATTTCAAAGTGTGCATGAGTTGATTTAACAACTGTTTGCGCGTTAAATATATCATCATTTAGCCGGACGAAAAAAAGGGCAGTAGACATAGGAGTTTCGGTTGTTAAACTGTATAAACGGAGGTGTAAAGAGTACACCAGTGCCGCGGTGTCGACTTCACCTGCGTCATATTCTTTAGATAGCCTTGTGCCTGACGGAGCAGAACTGTGTAGTTTTTAAGTCTCTAGTGTTGTGCAACCCAAAACTCCTACTCGAAACGATACTGTTTGTTAAACATAAAGTGTGACATTTACGATTTTCCGCAGTAACAATACATCTCTCTGACACTTTCAGAAGCTTACATCAGTTTAGTAAGAAGTATGCTGTGTCGGGACATTGTAATACTGAGACAATTGTAGCCCGATACATTTTAAACTTTTTTTTATGAAGATCTGTTTTCATGAGTAAAGTTGTATTGTCCTGACCCGATAGCAATCATTTTCATCGATATGCAAGCTTGGCGGTGTCACCCAACACATGCCGCCATGCATCCGTGGGATTGCAGAGAGCTTGGCGCGTAAATCCAGCACTCCCATTGGGCTGAAATGCAACACTCCACCGACTGGCCAATGAACGGGCTCGCACCTGTTTCCGGTAATGTATCCCTCATCAATTCTAAACTCTCCTTTCTTGTCTAATAATAACAAGGCAAGAGCTGTCCGTATTAAAAGAAGGGAAAAAAGCGGAATTGAACAGGAGTTTTTTAGGTAAGCATACAACCTCATCAACTAGGGTTACCCATTTTGGCGCGAGATCTGGACCGTAATCCGTCGTAAGTTTACGTCAAATCATGATACTCTCATTTGGTAGTCGGTAATTGATTTTTGTAGACTACGCAGGTAGGGAACGCGATTAGAGATGAATCCGATGTCAAAGGTTGTGGATGTAACACGTTGCCATGGTAACAGTGCAAATACGGGTTTAACAATAATACCGGATCACCACCAATGTGAGAGTCGACTTTTTGCTGTTTTACTCTAGCATCTCAAATAGTTAAAATAAAAAAAACATCATTAGAGGTTTTTATGCAAAACCTCGCAATGTTAATGGTGCATGTATATACGCTTGTACTTAATTATAAGATTAACAAAATTGGCAAATAATGTTGCCAAAATATTTAACCCAGTTTGATAAAATATTTATGACAGGAAATAAGAAGATCTTGGTTGTTGTTGTTGTTGTTGTTTTTTTTTTTTTTTTTTTTTTTTTTTTTTCTTTTTTTTCTTTTCTTTATACAACAGCCAATTATTCAATTCTAATTTTTTATATCAGACCGACATTGTTTTCTTTAAAACGTGTAAGGAATAAACACACAATGATTTAATAAATTGCATTATTCACCATTACATTTTACAGACGTAATTTATCGTGTTGGTTACTAAAACGTTGTCCAAATCTAACTTGTATAACAAAAACAAAAAAAGTGGGAACTCTTGAGTTTCTCTCTGAGAGACGTATGGTAGTTATTGGTGGATGTGTTGGTGTTGTTGTTACTGCTGCTGTTGCTGCTGTTGCTGATGATGTTAATGTTGTTGTTGTTGCTGCTGTTGCTGATGATGTTAATGTTGTTGCTGCTGTTGTTGTTGTTGTTGCTGCAGCTGCTGCTGTTGTTGTTGATGCTGTTGCTGTTGTTGCAGCTGCTGTTGCTGATGTTGTTGCTGCTGTTGTTGCTCTTGTTGCTGCTGCTGCTGATATTGTTGCTAATGCTGCTGTTGGGGGTGCTGTTGTTTTGTGCTGATGTTACTGATGTTGCTTGTGCTGGTCCTATTGCTGTTGCTGATGCTGCTGCATTGCTTCTGCTGCTGCTTTCTGCTGCTGATGTTGTTGTTGCTGCTGCTGCTGCTGCTGCGTAGTTGTGTCGTTTATGTTTTGTATTGTGTCCATGATCGTTACATTTTCTGATGTCTTTTCATAACACAAAAACAACTGTATAGGCAACATAAAAAAGAGACAATTCTCCACTTCATTTTAGAAGTGATTTGTTTGTGTAAAATCTGTCTTAAGGTATCAATAGAAAGAGATACCTGGCTGCAGCCCTCCCCGGTCGTCATCACGAGTCAGCTGACACGTGAAGACATGAAATTGACAAATTTCCCGTGAAGGACCCTTCCGTCCCCTCACGCCGTATCAAGACATCTACAATTCTTCTGGCTTTGTTCTGCTTGGCTTAACCACTGGGTTGGTTGAATCTTGACACGAGGTAGGGATAAATGCAGATGGCGTTTGGAGAAAGGGGGGATGGAACAAGTCGTCTTTATGTGTATCTATCGTCATATCATGCGGCCAATATTTTGTAGTGACAAGCTTACGAGAGAAAAAAATAAGTGTGAGATTTCGTTGTGTGTGTGTGTGTCGTGCTAAAAGCTTACCGGACTGGACTTCATGTATTCAATGTGTTATAGGGCATGTTGTACAATCGGAAGCTGAGGACATCACCCCTACAAGTGTTATATGTATATGTGTATATATGTGCAATTTATTCACTCTGATTGGCTTTCTTTTTCCCGCCTATTCT
Source organism: Marthasterias glacialis (assembly GCA_911728455.2). Lineage (NCBI taxonomy): Eukaryota > Metazoa > Echinodermata > Asteroidea > Forcipulatida > Asteriidae > Marthasterias > Marthasterias glacialis. The sequence goes on from OU452224.1 coordinate 24,590,454, forward strand.
GGATTCCTTCCCTCAAGTTTAATCCCCAGTTTTTTTCTATAAATGGATCCGTTTTTATGTCTGTGCTTGTTTTTGCCTCTGACGAAGGTCAGGTTTGGATCGGAAGCTAAGACCATCAACCCTACTAGTTATATATATTTATAAAACCAGTAGGGAAGATGACCTTTCATACTGTTCATACTGATTTATTGTCACATGCAAAATGTACAGTGAAATTCATTTTAACCAATTAGGACCTTCGTCATGTATATTATATGTATATGTTATTTATTTCTTCTTGTTACTATTACTATTATTATTATTATTATTATAAATATTTTATATATATATATAATTTTTTTACGGAGCACTCAATTACTTAACTGTCATCCTTAACGTTGATGCCTTAACAGTTTTTTTTAAACAATCCGTTATTCATTGCATTCATGGTGTAACACTTACAGATTGAACCGTCATTTAGACATCGTCAGTGTTGCTCTTGGTAAACATTTTTGGGAGTTTATTGTTTTATGATACAAAAATTACAAAGTTAACCCACAATGTTTATAACATATCATGGCTTCCAATTGAGCACATCCTGTTGTTCACAGCAAATGTACGTTAATACAGTTTCCAGCCAAGTAGGCTGAACAAGCATACAGCTAGGACCTGACTGCTGTTTCCTGAAGGAAACTAATACCCTTTATTGTATTTGAAGTTTTGCTTACAATTTACTTCTTGCAAAACTATGGCAGAGTGTATTCTGAAAAACATACAGCCTTCTTGTACAACTGGACACTGTTGTTTACAACAAATCTATGTTTACATTTTCCAACAAAGTAAGCTGAACAACCAAAGTTACGACCTATGTTTTCCCTAAAGAACATCAAAACCTTGTACTGTAGGCCCCCTATTTGAAATTTGTATTTACAATGTACTTCTTGAAAAATATGGTTGAGTATATACTGACAAATTGTACTGTCTATTCAACAGTGTTGCAGGTTTCAGTCCCGGACTTTGTGCTTTCGACTCCAACATACTGCTATATTCAATTTTGTTTAAAATTACACAGTTAGCTAGGCACCAATCTGATTTTATGTAGCCGGCAAAAACAACGTCGCGTGTCCCCATCATTGTATCCTACTATCATCACACGTTTTTTTTTTTGTTTTTTTTTTTCCTTTCGTTTTTTATCTTGATCGAGATGAACGTGAGTTCTATCCGCGCAGATTGACGTATGACAGAAGGCTCGATGCTGATGTTGACTGTCATAGTACGACTATGAAGAACGATCTCAACCCCCGGGGTAGTGCAGAAGACAAACACGGGGAAGGGAGGGGACGAGGGAGACAGGTGTAGAAGGATGTGGTTTTGTCAAATTATTTTGTGTTTAAATACAAAGTGCGGGACTGTTTAGTCATCCGAAAACAGTCAACCTGGAAGCTGGCTGATTACAAAGTTCATATTATAGTGCAAATCCTCAAAAGGAAAGATTTCAGTCTGAAATACTGACAAAACCGGGGAAATAGCATCTGAAGGACCCCCATACAAATCACTGTTGGTTATTTCGATAGACACAATCAAAATAAGCCAGATATGAATGTACACAAACGTTTGGGTGTGTGTGTGTGTGTGTGTGTTTTCACTGAAACATGGTAAATGAACCTCATGTAAGTTTTTTTTTTTTTTTTTTTTTTTTTTTTTTTCGAATTTCGATTATTATTATTTTTTTTTCAAATTGAAACTAGAGAATGGAAAATAAATTTTCCCGTCCAAACTCATTCATATGAAGTGATAATCATTTTTAATAACATTTATTACAAAAGGAATTCAAAAGCCCGGATGCGCGCGCACCCCAAGTGTCCTGACTGGATTGGCTGTTAACACGTGATTGAGGTGACAGACCCGGTGGTCGGACGTGGTGACCAATTGAAATGGGTGACATAATGGTTGTCAAACAGACTGATAAATGGACAGACGGAGTTGAAGATACGACGCTGTGGTACATTGTGGATTTAAAAGAATAGTATACAAACAAACAAACAACAAACGAACACGCAGATAGTTGGACAGACGGATGTTCAGATAGAGAAGTTGATACTTTAGAATACAAAACGAAATCAACCAATGTAATAACAGGGTCTTCACATTTTAAGGAAAGGAAATAAAATGTTGATTGACCAAATTTAAAACGAAAACCTGTTAATGCCAGTTAGTGACAAAAGATTGTTCTGGGTGTGTGTTTTTCTTGTAATTTCCTTCCAGTGTATGTGATGTTGAAGTAATCGAAATAAATGGAGTTGTATAACTTCATTCAAGAGAAAGAAGGAAAAGAAGGGGGAAAAACAGTGAATTAAAAAAAAAACAGCGTGATGGCAAAACAAAGATAATGATGGTAGAAAACTTTCCTTGAAATGTTTCTGCCTGAAGTGTTATCGTTTTTAACGAATAAGTGAAATAAGATCCAAAGTTAGTTTTCATCTCAGTGAGATGAAAACTCTGCCGGTAGAAATGCGTACAAAAATGCTGAATGCATTTTTACCGTTTTCTCGCAACTGAAACAACGAAATGAGCTGACATTTTCACAGGTTGGTTTTATTACATATATCTTGATTTGTGCAAAAAAAATGGAACCATTTAAAGTCCGTTTACCAATGTTGAGCTGGGGCTTTAAAACCCACATGGGACGGAAGCGAGGTCGTAAGAAAATAGGTTGATCCCCTTTTTTATGCGTTACGTCATCGTGGTGGGTTACAGGGAGCCATACGAAAACAACCACAAAGTGACTACTACGTTTTCAACTTCTTTACCAAGAGTCCTTCATGTTTATTACAGTACAAACGCGAAGGCATTTTAACCGAAACTTGGACTGCCACGTTTTTGTTTTGCTTTTGTTTTGTGTTGTTTTAGTCATTTATTTTAATATAATTTTTAACCTAATTGTCTCAATTTGTTTTTCTTCAGTTGCTTGCCTCTTTTGCTTCTTGGATGACTGTGGTCACTCTTGTCTGTACACAAACGAGCCGACAGGTTAACTGAATGTTTTTGACACCCTGACGTGCAGGGCAAAGACGTAGCAAACTATGACCTCCAACTTCATTTCAACTCGAGTCGTAAACTGACGGTGCAGCTCTGCGTTTTCTTTATTTAATTTCTTTTTCTCAAACGTGTCTGGCTTCTTTCGATGAAATAAAAAAAAAATATCGTTATCGTCGTCATTTTTTATAAGCAGGGAATCGGACATAGATTGGCCGCTAGGGCAAGAGGGTCAATTTGAAGCCAAAATGACCCCACACCGGTGCCAGTGGTTACACCTGCACCGCAAAAACTGGGGCGTTAAATTGATTCTCTTGGTATCTATATGTGACAACACCGACATGGTGTTCGTTATCCCCATTGCTTTATCGTTGGTAAAATTAACACCATGTCGGTATAGATACCAAGAGAATCAATTCAACGCCCCAGTTTCTGCAGTGTGAACTTGTTGTTAGTCATCCACGCAGCTACAGCGACACATCTGCGAACAAACAAACCACTAGCTGGATAAACGAACCACTAGTTGTGGATAAACGACAATGGGACTATTAACCGCGTCATTTTTAGGATGAAGTGGAGCACCAAGGAAACCCTCGAATCGTTGCTAGGATTTTTTTTTCTTCTTTTTTTTTTTTTTTAATCTAAAGGGGGTATTCTTCAAGTGGACGACATGCGGTGTCATGCGAGTTGGCGTCCGGGACCTAGCTAGGGGGCACCGCTCGGAAGCCTGACGGTGCACGGGGCCGAAGAGGACAAACTACGCGTCAATCCTCATTGATTTATCCCCCGGGGGAGGAGAGCACGGAGCAAGAGCAAACAAGGGGGAACGGGGAGCATGAGGCTTGGAGATGTATAACCCGGAGTGGAGAAGACAGAGGAGAAGAAGAAGAAGACGAAGATGAAGAAGAAGAAGAAGACGAAGACGAAGAGGAAAATGGATGGATGGGTGATGATGACAATCTCTTCAGACTTTGTCAGGAGGAAAACAGCGCGTTGTTGAAGACTAGGGAGAAATTATTTCACGGAGTGTATGATTCGGGGGAAGAGAGGGCATGGACCTCAGGATCGTGACTAAGAATCTTTAGAAGTATCAGCTTCGCCAACCAAAATAGTGTTAAAATTAAAAGGTACACTAAATTAAGTGTCAAATTACAGGTGGCAGTTTAGCAGAACTTATTGATTGAGAAACAACTTTTCTTAGCAGAAAGTAGTCCATTTTTACAGTGTATGTTGGGATATCTGCCTCCATGATGTAGTTTCCAAGCTCAGGCTTTTATGCTTAGCTTTTTTTTTTAAGTGCTTAGTAAAACAATCGCAAAGAACACACATCACACGGTAACTCAGATGGTTCGGCACTGTTTCTTACATCAAACAAATCACTTGGTAGGCTAGCCTATAAGCAGATTCGTGTTTTTAGCAGCTTTCCTTGTGTGGACTTAAACTTTTTAAAAGACGAATTGATCAATTCAGAATCGACTACTCCGATTGCCCCATTATAGTCGTTCAGAGCTAATTCTTAAAAGAACACTCATTTTGACTTTCCTGACAATGTGGTTTTTATTTACATGTACTTATTGTACTCTATTAAATCATTTGGGTTTGTTATGTTGTGTAATATATTTGCAGCTTCTGAAGATAAATAAATAGTAAATGGATTAATGATGTTTACATAACACATTTGCACTGTTACATACATCACTCCTGTGGTAAATTGTGGCGATATGCCAGTGTAGGTGATTTTTATTATGGTTGTATTATGAATTTGGACAAATAACAAAATTGTCTTGTTATTAGTTTATTGGTTTATTTAAACATTGCAAATGCCGCAGTCAGATGTCGAATTGTATTGGAATTACATTATAAAAAAAGATTAAAAAAACTGAAATTGCAAACACAAAGCGAGGTTAACAACCTCAATACTTACAGTCAAAAAAAAATACATAAAAACCTACAAAATTACGTTTAGTACATGATCAAAAGGAAAATGGAATAAACCAATAATTTCTTAGCAAATAGCGAATTTCTTAGCAGAATGCAAGTCTACATTTTTAACATACCACCCCCCATCAATTTGAAATAAAGCCGATCCCCATATAGCAGCCCGAACTGTGCATCGATGGCCGGGCTTCCTGGGCCTATATCTTACTTTCCCCGACCGTACCGCGTTTAATCTACTCCACGGGGCTATTGCGATTGATTCTCCCGGGCCCCTAGCTTAAACCTCTCGGACTAATCCTGACCCTCGTACCAGATAATTATCTCCCCCAACTGGCCGATAGGCTTGTACTGATTTCAGCCCACTTTTTCCCCCTATGAGATATCTTGAGAAGCTGTTTTTTTTTTTTTTTTTTGAGCTTTTTTCTTTTTCTTTTTTTCTATTTTCCCCCTTTTTTTTTTAGAGTAGCTTATGGGTAGACAGGGGCTTCGGATTGCCAAAAGTATGTTTAGATTCAATCATTTTCAAGATGGGATTTTTGGAGGCGGGCTCGCCATGCATTTGTACAGCCGTTCAAAATGTTTGTTTTTAATTAGGGAGCGTAAAAGAGGTAAAGGAGTGGTAAGTCGTGAGTGGTGAGTGGTGAGTGGTGAGGGTGATGATAATGATGATGATGATGATGGTGATGATGATGGGAAGGATGATGATGGGAAGGATGATGATGATGATGATGTTGATGATGATGATGGTGATCATGATCACCAGTCATTAAAAAAAATCATGTTTATTGTAAAATTGTAACTAATACGGGAGGACATAACCCTACAGTTACACAAACCAAAAATCAACCTGCTCAAGTCTTTCACTTCCCCTATCTCCTTTCCCCAACCCTCCCTTCCCCCATCCGCCCACAACCCTCCCTTCCCCCATCCGCCCACAACCCTCCCTTCCCCCATCCGCCCACAACCCTCCCTTCCCCCATCCGCCCACAACCCTCCCTTCCCAACCCTCTCTTCCCCCACCCTCCCCCTCAATTTCTGTAATCGGCCGGATGAACCGTTTCAGGTAGTTTTGCAACCTTTTCATTTTTTTTCAGAGGTAGGTGAGCAAACTATAGGTCAGTAAAACATCTCACTTAATGTCACCCGATTGGAATGAAGCAAAATGTGTCTTCCTCTTTGTGTTGCGTTAGACGATCGTCTAAGTCAAAGTTCAAAACCCATTTCTTTCATGGTTTTTTTTCTAAGAGTAATTTGGATGTTTTTCCTGCGTTTCTTATTGTAATGCACAGAATAGTATATTCACGTAGGTATTGCGCAATTGAAAGCCCCAGCTCAACATTGGCAAGAAAGGAAAAACATAAAGATTCACAGATTTACATATACCTCACATGGTGTAAAGATAATGATGATGTAATTATTAAAATTAACAAGAAAAACATTAAAAATCACAATTTGACATTGAAATGATGACGATCAGGGTGACGAAAGACAATTGAAATTACATTCAAGCCAATCTTAAATGTCAACATATCTATTTATTTTTTCATGGCCCTATATCTAGAAAACGACAACGTAAAAATAATTACACACTACAAAATAAATTTTAAAAAGTGGAGAACTCCATTGCCAGATTTACACATATAGTTTGTTTTGACCTTCAACGAACTCACCTGACATCCAATACCAAGCGACTACAAACCATCTTAAAAACCCACTTTCCACATTGACATGCTAACCGAACATCTTCTAAAGACATTTTAAACAGCACGGGCCGTCATTTATATCAGCCACGCTCAAGTTATTCTGGTCATCTCGGCCCACATAACAAGGTGCCCATCCGTATACAAACCTTCAACCAAGATTCGTCATCTAAAAAGGTTACCGGAGGTCATGCTCACCCCCTGTAACTTTATCATTTTAGTTCACGACATTTCTCAATACACAGTCACCTCAAAGTAGATTACTGTGTATAGTGTGGTGGGGGCCATCTAGAGTGGGATCGAGTATTTGTAAATATTGAGAGATTCCATTTTTAATACTATAGTGTTTCTTGCGGCTGACCCTCACTGCAACAGCACGACTCAAAACGACCTTCTTCGTATAAAGAGACCACATACTATTTTTCCCCTTCCAGCCTCGGCTCGGTGTGACTGATTTGAATAGAAGACACGAGCCTGAGTAGTACTCTGAATTCAGTCTCGTTTTGGCGTGTGGATCTCGGTTGGAGAAAAGGTACAATACGATTGCAGGGTGATTTTAAGTAATCGTTTAGAGCGATAGAGGGACACTTGGTTGTCTTCCGGGAAGTGTGGAATTTTTCAAATTTATCAATATTTGAACGTATGAAATTAACACAAAACTTAAAACAAACAATTACGTTTGGCCAATCCCACTGAGCTTAACCCCCTTCAGGAGATTTACTTGTTTTGGGAAGCTTAATTCAGTTCTTGTCCAAAAAAAAAGTCTTCACAATTAGTATCCCGTCTGTTTTTCCACTGTTGTGTTGTCTTTGCTTGTCGTGGCCGAGCGGTTAGTGGATCGGTCTCTAGTTCTGGTGGTTAAGTCATCAGGATGTGGGTTCGAATCCCGGTCATGACACTTGTGTCCTTGAGCAAGACACTTAATTAGATATTGCTTCAAACAGGGGAAGAGGCAGTAATATTTGTCTTGCAACGGATTCATTTACCCCTCCCTGTTTCTTAGCTGTGCTGTGAAGAGACGCGTTTATATCTCGACATGTCTTGTTTCTGCGCATTGGGGCAGGTTTCTATCCCTTCAAAAAGTAGCCCACACTTCGAGTGGCCTTTGGGCCTTGGGATGGGCGAATTGCATAAAAAGGGGATTGTTTTTAGGTTTGATTATAATATCGCAAGCAATGCATCATCCGACACTTTTGGATGTTATTCCTACTGTTTGTTTTACCCATAATGGAAGTTTTGTACAGAATCCATGCTGTGCAGTCATGGGGTTGGTTTTTATTTGTATTTATTTATTTTTTTATTTTTATTTTTTGAGCTGATATTCCTCAATGATGAATTACGAAAAAAAATGAGTTATAGGCAGTCTCACAAGGGTGAGGTCACTGGACTTTGTTGAAAAATAAGTTCAGGCTAAATTGCTCAGAACGGATCGTTTCATGCAGAGTTGTAAATTCCTTTTCATACTGCTAAATGCATCATCATCGACCATTCCTCAACATCCCACCGTGTTACGCCGGTTTTCCCCAAAACGTAAGCACAGTGGTGAAAAATATCACAGACTGAACTGTGAAATGTTTTATTAAAAAAGAAATTTGTAAAAATGAAAACCTGCATATTTAATGGCACGTTTTAAGAAATGGCTGTACGTGAACCCATGACTTGTCTATTTGGTTTATGCAAGACTTTTGAAGAGAAATATATGCTTTTCTTGTGTACGGTTTGATCTAAAAAAAAAAAATAATAATAATAACTATTCGAAGAATGGTCTTTGTCGACAATTGGATTATGTATTTTTCACCAATATACAAATTTTACAAACTGTGAATTAACTCTCCACTTGCTGACTGCCAGTAATATGTACAGTTCCTACTTGTTACTGAAAATTTGGTTAAGTTTCCACGCTTATTGTTTTGTTTTTCTTCTATACGAAGTGAACGTGCCTGGAACAACGAACAGAGAGAGTTTTGGTGTGGAACAGACAGATGGGGGCGCTAGCATACATTGCGGGTGGTACGTGTAGTGAGCTTAGCAGTTGTTTTATGCTAATTTGTTTTCAAACGGAAACAAGATAATAACACCTTTCGTCTTTCTTTTTCGTTAAGCCTGAAGAACGTCATATTGTATAATCAAAAACGTGATGATTGCTGTGTTGCTGGGTCGTTTGAAATTGTTCTGTTATTATTTGTAGTTGTGAAAACTGCAAGCTTTTCTAAAAGATGTTTTAAAAAAATTGCTTAAAAAAAATTGCTGAAAGATATAATGTACATGTGTACATATTCGTGTAAAATATTAATCACCCTATTTGATTGTACCTTGCCATAAAAAATATGGACATATTTATGCTGTTGTTTTTTATTGTGGTTGTTGCTGTTGTCGTCGTCACTGCTGTGGTTTTGTTGTGATTGCTGCTGTAAATGTTTTTTTTTTTTTTTTATCTTGTTGTTACTGCTGCTATTGTTGCTATTGTTGTTGATTATTCCTGGTGCTGTGCTATTTGTTGTTGTTTTTGTTGTTGCTGTTGCTGCTGCTGTTGCTGTTGCTGTTGTTGTTGTTGTTGCTGCTGCTGCTGTTGCTGTTGATGCTGTTACTGTTGTTGTTGTCGTTTTTGTTGTCGTCGTTGTCGTTGTTGTTGCTGTTGCTGTTGTTGCTGCTGCTGCTGTTGCTGTTGATGTTGTTGCTGTTGTCGTTGTAGTTGTCGTTACCATTGTTGTTGTTGTTGTTGTTGTTGTTGTTGTTGTTGTTGTTGTTCTTGATCCTGCTCTTGCTCTTGTTCTTGTCCTTGTTGTTCTTGTTCTTGTTCTTGTTCTTGTTCTTGTTCTTGTTCTTGCTCTTGTTCTTGCTCTTGCTCTTGCTCTTGCTCTTGCTCTTGCTCTTGCTCTTGCTCTTGCTCTTGCTCTTGCTCTTGCTCTTGCTCTTGCTCTTGCTCTTGCTATTGCTCTTGCTCTTGCTCTTGCTCTTGCTCTTGCTCTTGCTCTTGCTCATGCTCTTGCTCTTGCTCTTGCTCTTGCTCTTGCTCTTGCTCTTGCTCTTGCTCTTGCTCTTGCTCTTGCTCTTGCTCTTGCTCTTGCCCTTGCCCTTGCCCTTGCCCTTGCCCTTGCGCTTGCTCTTGCTCTTGCTCTTGCTCTTGCTCTTGCTCTTGCTCTTGCTCTTGCTCTTGCTCTTGCTCTTGCTCTTGCTCTTGCTCTTGCTCTTGCTCTTGCTCTTGCTCTTGCTCTTGCTCTTGCTCTTGCTCTTGCTCTTGCTCTTGCTCTTGCTCTTGCTCTTGCTCTTGCTCTTGCTCTTGTTCTTGTTCTTGTTCTTGTTCTTGTTCTTGTTCTTGTTCTTGTTCTTGTTCTTGTTCTTGTTCTTGTTCTTGTTCTTGTTCTTGTTCTTGTTCTTGTTTTGTTCTTGTTCTTGTTCTTGTTCTTGTTCTTGTTCTTGTTCTTGTTCTTGTTCTTGTTCTTGTTCTTGTTCTTGTTCTTGTTCTTGTTCTTGTTCTTGTTCTTGTTCTTGTTCTTGTTCTTGTTCTTGTTCTTGTTCTTGTTCTTGTTCTAGTTCTTGTTGTCGTCGTCGTCGTTGTTGTTGTTGTTGTCGCCGCTCCTGCGGCTGTTGTTGTGATTGATGTTGTTAATGTTTTTGTTTTGCTCTCGTTGCTACTACAGCTACTGCTGCTTTTGTTGTTGATTATTCCCGGTGCTGTGTTCATTGCCTTTGCTTGAGCTATTGTTCATATCAGTGCTGATGTTGATACTACAGCTATTGCCGTTGTTGCTACTGTTTCTTGTGGCTGTTTACTACAATGTCGTTGTTATTGGTTGTTATCTGATGATGTGAAGTCGTTGTCGTCACTGTATCACTTTATGTTTAAAACATTACATTGTAATTTAATGATAACCAAAGCTTGATAGAAGATAAGAACAAAAATGTCTCTAAAAAAATACACATTTAAGAATTATTTATTTCGTAAATAAAACTGTCTTCAATATGTTGATACTGCTAGGTTAAGCAAACAAGCCTGGCGTTCTTCAGGTACATTGTGCTACATAAACACTGTGGCAAACAACATGCCTCATAACACTACTACTCGTCGTCATCATCATCATCATCACCTCGTCCTCCTCACCGCGAAGATGTCAATCTCGAGAGGTACCTTAAGGGGTCAAAGTTCAACGATCGCTGATTGAACAGTCTCCACAACAAACTCCCGCCACTGGTTGCCCGGGGGGAGCTCCCAGGTACGGCAAACGGGGACGTTTAGGAGTGATGTCACTGCCAATTAGACTTCCTACTAACCTGTAAGCAACACTGAGCGTTTCCTGTCGCCGGCTTGGCACCCCCCGGGGAGCGAGACACCAGGGGGACTAAGGGGTAATTTTTCTAAAATTGGGTAGCTTCAGGAGCTGTATACTCGTCCAAGAGAAATGCTGTTCAGCTCAAGTTTCATAGCTTTTATTGGCATTTACGAAATGCGATCTAGGTGTGCGGTGGCTGTGTGTTAAAAAGTCCTCACAGACATTACTACTTTTTTTTACAACCCAAAGTCGTTTGTTGTTCAAGGAGCAACAGACAGTTTACGTGAGAGTGGAGGATTCGGTGAGGGCGAACGGCATGACGAATGTCAGACTTGGGAAGATGTGCTTCAACCAAAGAAGTAGAAAGAATAAAGTGTTATGTTAATGGTTTTTGGACGTTTTCAGTCATACAGCGGCCATCTTTGATTTGATGCGATTAATGCTGTAATAAATATTCAGTACTGAATTGTGCAAGGTGGACCCGACTATTTCCATGCAAAAGTTCATGCTGATTGCACCCACCTACATTAACAATTCGTTTTAATGCTCTGCTTAATGCTGAAAATTCCGAAATATTGAAAACACATTTGAAAGTTTCAAAGCCTTTGATAGCCACTTAAAACAAATCACAAATACCCAACTTCAGGTCAATTATACGGGAGTTGCTTCGAAAGCCAACATGAGCAATCCCATTCATTTAATGATTGCAACCATTTATACACGAAGACTAATTTCCAAACAGAACAGCGTCCATCTTGGATATTATAGGGCCTCCATAATAAGTAAACGAAAGTAGATGACAGATTTGAAGGTTCGAGGCTGACCCAAGAACACATGTTATTGTTCAGTAACGGATGGATATTTTTTTAAGAGTATCAAACATCGCTAAACAAAAGTACCCTGTAATATTTGATTTACAGGCAACTCCGGTGGCCTTCAAAACAGTCGTGAGACTGCATCCATTGATTGAATCACTGTTAGTATGACACGCCCCGATACCGTCACATGAATTTCTTGAAAAGGAAAAAACGACACGTCCAGAGACTATAACTGTAACCGTGTGTTGTAATTACCCATGGGAGTCTACGTCGGCGCAGTGCGTTGACACAGCGTACGTTTGCCGTGAATACAAAATAACTAATGGTCGCCATTAATGCGATTGCGCAATCTTACCTAGAGCTGATTTCCACTTGTATTTACAATGTGAAAGGGATTCAGACCATTGTTCAAGCTTCCATTACCCTTTTTTTCAATAACACATTTATTTCCAAGCTCACGATACAATAAACATAATCAGTTAGGGGAAGTGATTAATACAAATAATAATGCAACAGATAGATAAGGCCATTAATCAACTAATGAAATAAACACAGGAAAAGGAGTGAGTAAGGGGGACTGTTCAAGTAAGCCAGGGGTTGTAGGGAACAGCCCCTGAACATGATACAAAAACAGTGAACAAAGGCACAACAAAAAGAAAAAACAAGGACAAACAACAACAATAACAGAGAGGACAGAGAAGTACACAATTGGGAAAGGGACAAGTCATCAATTAAAGCCCAAAACTTAAAGGTATACAATGCATGATTGGTGCAGTGATATACAAACCATAAACTAAAAGTCGTAGTTGGTTGTTTGGTTGGTTGGTTGTTTGGTTGGTTGGTTGGTTGGTTGGTCGGTCGGTCGGTCGGTCGGTTGGTTGGTTGGTTGGTTGGTTGGTTGGTTGGTTGGTTGGTTGGTTGGTTTGTTGGTTGGTTAGTTGCTTGCTTGCTTGCTTGCTTGGTTGGTTGCTTGGTTGCTTGCTTGCTTGGTTGCTTGGTTGCTTGGTTGCTTGCTTGGTTGCTTGCTTGCTTGCTTGCTTGCTTGCTTGCTTGCTTGCTTGCTTGCTCGGTTGCTCGGTTGCTCGGTTGCTCGGTTGCTTGGTTGCTTGGTTGCTTGGTTGCTTGGTTGCTTGGTTGATTGGTTGATTGGTTGATTGGTTGATTGGTTGCTTGGTTGCTTGGTTGCTTGGTTGCTTGGTTGCTTGGTTGCTTGGTTGGCTGGCTGGCTGATTGGTTGGTTGCTTGGTTTATTTCCACTTATTAATCAGAATAGATGCTTTGAATGGTTGAAAGAAATACAATGACGAGCTGTTGGCCATCTAAAAATCCATAACTTGATGTCGATGATCCCTTGTAGGTGACAGTACTGGGATGAAAGCCTATTTATACGAATTTTGCTCTGGATGAAAGACCCCCCCCAAAAAAAAAAAAAAAAAAAAAAGAAAAAAAAATTGCAGATGGAACAAGGTAAATATTAAAGGCATTTCTGACTGTACTACAATTATGGGCAAATACCAAGAATTATCGCTCAGAGTGATATTGTAAAACACTAAAGCACTAAAGGGACTTTAAACAACGCAGGACCGAAAAATAATAGTTTAGTTGTGAAGGACTGGCTTCGATGACGAAAACATAACCAAAAACACACCCGGGGGACGAAATGGAAGACACCCTGAGGGACGAGTTTGATGTGGGTCACGTATCCTAACAGAACAGGAAAGGGAACAACAAATCGCCACAAGGAAATGTTATCAGTAATAATTTCCCGCTGAGTTACTTCCATGAAAGAGGGAAAAAAAACTCCCTCATAACATTCGATTTCTAAATTGCATGAGCTGTTAACCCACACATAGTTGCTCAATACAGAGGAAAAAATACCGTTAGCAAAAAACAGGTGACCAGCCAAAGTGCTGAGTATTAGTACAGTGCCTGTGACTGGTCCTCCGCTTAAATATGCTTAGCAAGTACTGTTTTTTCTGCTTAACAGCTTCGTGAATTTAGGCCAAGATCTCATGGCTTTCCCCAAGCAAACAGGTAGCAAAAGACACTCAACTTAATCCCTTCTAAAAAAAAATTCCATGCGAGTTATATCGACTACCCCCGCCGTCCACTTTTGGACCATCGGCAATGTACTCCAAACAAATTGACGCTGTTCCTAGGCGAAGCCCCGGCGGTATACTTCTGCCTAATTCCCTTAACACTGTTTGGATACCTACGGCGAGTTTTCGGCTGTTTTCCCTTATCCAAGGTAGCGAAAAAAAATCATTAATTCCGGTAAATTAGAGTCATGATTGCCCGAGTAAATAGTGGGTTTCCGCACCAGTGCGTAAGCGTTTGCTATCGGCTGAATTCTCCCCTGGCACTTTTTTTTTATGATTGCTCATAAAATAGCAAATTACTGGGAGGAAGAAGGGGGAAAAAACGGAGATAAGAACAACACATTTATATATGTCATAAACCCCACAATGGAACTAAGAACAGATAGTGAGAACGATTGAGTTTAGATGCCCGTGTGTATTTGTAATGAGTGTGGCCTGTATCACACCATAAGGGTAAAGCGAGAAAGGTGAAGGATAATACCGCCATCACTGTCTGGTACACTGTCTTTGTAAGCACGATTACAACACTGTTTCCGTATGATTAATACAGCACCAGGCTATTTACGACACAGCCTAGGTTTGGATTATTGTTATTAGTTCTACGGCATAAAACAACGAAGTGGCTACAGGCTGTGTGTGTTTAAATGATTTGTGTTTTTCTGTTCTGAAGACCATCAATGTATACTGACCGAAACGTCGAGTTTTTTACACCACCAGTTCTTTTCTGTTGTTCAGACTCACCACAGCTAATTAGAAATGCTATCACGGGATGTCGCCGCAAACCTTAGTCTTAAGATCGTTTTCCCGCCATGCAAAGTTTGAGGATCGATACACCTAATAATTGTCACCCTGTCTCTTTTCGTCTCTTTGGTCCCATTCACAAACAATTTATAAAGTATGGTTTATCATCTGCAGATTGCAAAAGCTAAGTGAATATCTGTAGTTTCAAAAAGAGCCTGACTAATTTTTATTCCAACCTCGGTTTTTGTCACACGAACTTAAGAATGGCGGACAGAAAAAGATGTACTTTTGCACTAAAATTGCCTGATGACGATCATAGCTCGAAACGTTGGGTAATTCGCCGGCTCTTTTTATATAACCGCACATACTAAACAAAACAGATTTTACACACGGTGTTACCACAAACCTCGATTTTATTGTGTATTCATAATGCAAACATTCGAGTCATTGGCATTGTTGAACAAATTGCAAAATCATTTGAATTATTTGATATAAATCCCCCCCCCCTAAAAAAAGGAGGGTGGTTCAAATTTATCCAGTGGTGTCTAAAGGTAGCAGTATGAATACTTGAAATAATTAAGTGGTCTGTTTTATATACAATGTAATGGGACAATGTTGTACAATTGCACACAAACATTGCCACGCATTGATACATTCAGTAACAGCGACACCAAAACGTCAGAACAATTTTTATTTCAAATACAAATCCATCAACTAATAACATCCGAATGAATCGGTACTTGACCAAAAAACCCGATTGGTTATAAACACAATCGAGCCCGGATATTCTAGAGAAGAGAGAGAGAAAGAGAAAGACCAGAAGGGTAAAAAAAAGCCTTGAAAAGTCATATCAAACCATCTCGTTTATTCTTCATGTTTTACCGATGTGTCATTTGCCCAACAAACTCAAGCAATCTGCCCCGAAACTAGTTCTATTTGATGCAAGGGAACGCACAGTCACTAAAACGCTCGTCAGCGTGTGCATCAAGTGTATGTACCCGAGGGCTGAGTTCTATAAGATGTTATTGTATGCATTTCGTCTATAAGGGACTAGTGTAAGAAGTAATAACACTGGCCGGGCGATATAGAGCAATTTTCAGGCAGTCGTTACTCGCTTCGGCTTGTGTTTCCCTGCGCCGGGTCGGCTAAAACTAACAAAATAACATTGACAAAAAGAAGGATTTTTTTTTCTTTCGTCTTCTGCATCTTCTTTCCTTTGCCCGTCCTCCACAAAGAAGTCAGATTACCCGGAGAACCTTGATGGTAGAGTTTTTTATTCTTGTTTTTTTTCAACTTCTTCTTTTACCGAGAATGGACTCGGGCGGTTTCAAGGGTAAAATTCTCTCTCTCTTTTTTTTTCCGGCTCGTTATGAGGGGCCTATGAAATGCTATTGTTTCATGCCCTTGTGATTTTATCAACAGGTCTTTCTGTAAGGACTTTGCCAAAGTGCTTGAAATTTATTTTCATAAAAACGCTCCCGGGATGGTTTCACATCATGAGGGTGTGAGGTTGGTGTGTGTGAACATCAACGGTGTTTGACTAGAGCTGTGATTGAAAGGTTTAAAAGGTGGACAGGGAAAGAGTGCGGGAAAGTTGCGACAAAGAATGAAATCCGATTAACAGGCCAATGCTGTGCTTTATTATTATTGTTTTTTTGTGGGCTGGCTCAGTGGTTTTCTTTCCCTGCCTTTCACCTCCGTGGACCGGCCCCCGGTTCAAATCCCACCTCAGACTGGAGCCTTGTGGGTTGGGTTTTCCCACAGTAAAACATTATTTTCTCGTTTCCTATTCGTCCTGTTATTGGTGCTAATATTAGTGTGCTGTTTGGATGTGTAATACCATAAATAAATAAACAGTCCTGTTCTAAATACACAAGCAAGTATAATACCTGTCTCTCAATGACGTATTATGTTAACCCCCACCCCACCCCAACCTTTCTGGCGCCCCCAATAACTACTATTAAAAAAAAAAAAAAAAAAAAAAAAGCTAAAAGGTATAACTTAAACAAAAGCAATTTGGTTAATTCCGTTCTGGAGAGCATTCCTCGTTCGGAATTATTTCTAAATTGGAAATGTTTCGGGTGCATTGTGGAATGAATGTCGGCCTTCACTGATTATTTTGAGTCCTGCATAAATATTTCCACAAAAGACCTATGATTGAAATCGAACCAAAAACACTCCTTGTTCTAAAGAAGACGTGTGACTGTCGGTATACTTAGACAGGCAAACATTTAGCGTTTATTTTTAAAAGGCGGAGAACCCCCCCCCCCTTCCTTCACGCCCCCGTCATTTCACAGTGAACCCACCCACGTTTCCACACTCTTGAATTTTTTTTTTTTTAATTCCAAGAAACTACCCTTACGATTGAACAATTTCTCCCCCGATATACCTGAATAACAACACACCTATCACGTCATGTACAATATAGCGCAGCAACAGGCCAAACCTAGTATCAGCTAATATTCTGTAATGACCAGCAAAATTATATCAAACGTAGATTCGAAAAAAATATAGCAGATCATAAGACAACCTCATTGCCAGGCTCATTTCTCAAGATATCCCCGGCCGGTGCCTTTCCCTCTCCGGATAGATAGACATAAATTTGTCGAGAGTGTGTAATATTGTCGAGCCGAACCTATGGGCAGATCTATCTGTACGAGCGGCATTTCGCAGTCGGCTTGACATGACCTAGTTATATCAATCGAAGATATGTAAACACCCACTACGCGGCAGCAAGGCATGAGGGTCCTGGCTGGCACGATGACATCATCCCAGCCCTGTCTCTATCTCACTCTGTGCAGTCACTGACCCAGGGAACACACTCGATCTTGTGCTTTTAAGGATCCCCATTGCGAAAGAAGAAAAAAAAACGCACGTGCTTCTTGTGTTATGAGTTGGACTTTGACCCGTCATTTTTTTAAAACTCCTATAGCCAAAATGCGTGCACTGGCGTCAAAAATTGCGAACAGGCCGCGGCCGATTTTGGCGGATTTGGCTGGACGGAAAGTTCACTGACGAGGCCTATTTTTCAACGTTCCATTTGCTGCCAGCAGCCATAGCCGTAGCCTAAGTCGCTCACTAGAGCCCAATTTCACAGAGCAGCTCAGCACAGAAAAATAGCCAAACACGAAACACTTTGCTAACGCAGTACCAGCCAAAATACTACGTCATATGTACCAATATTTTGTGACTGGTTTCCTGCTAAATCGTGCTCAGCAGAAATTGTGGTAAGCAATACTTTCTGCTTTAGCACCTCCACGAAAAATCGGCTCTGGACACGGTTTTGATCGAACCCACGACCAAAGGGTTAAAAAGATTTATAAAAGAAAATAACAAAATAAAAAAATAAAAAATAAAAACCTGCGGCAGCCATCTTTGATGGGTTCCCTGTAGTCCATTACGGTCATGCCGATTATAGATCGTACGGGTCCATATTGCTCTGTCCTGTTACATTGTGTTCTTCTAGTGGTTGTCTTTTTGTTTGTTTAGACAAAACGTTGGTGAAGATTGGTTGTGAAAAAGTTTCAAAATAAGTCCGCTCTGTGTTTCGGCCAAGTACATGTGCGTGCCGTAACCAAAGAGGTCGTGATGAGTCCCACGCTTAGAACCTTTGCCCTTACAGTAATACCAAACTGAAATGAGCACACAACATGAACGATAACACAAAATCCAATAAAAAAACACGAATTGTTGCTCTTTGTTCTCTCAAAACAGTGGCGAAACTGGGAGGGGGAAGGGGCACGTGTGTCCCCCCCCCTCCAACTGATGTCAGTGACCCCCACCCCCCGAGTGCCCCCACCCGTTTGAAATCAGGACACTTTAGGTTTAAAATTTCCAAATTAAAATAACCTTATTATTATGTTACTGTAGTAATTTCAAGGTTTTTAAACTATTTGTTTTGTATTTACACTCAGACAATGTATACATACATATATATACATACATTTGTTAAAACCTTCATATCGGATAATTTTATTTAAAAAAATCAAAGTAAACGTTGTAACAAGAGTTCTAAAAATGAACCTGCAGTTTTAATTGGTCAAAAGTGCCCCCCCCCCCATAAAAAATGGTGCATCTCCTTGTGACCCCCTAAAAATGTTACTCTTCGCCGCTGTCTCAAAAACGTGCCCACAGTGCCAGGAAGTAGCCTTTCACACTGGTGAAGATTCATACAACTTTAATAAAGATGGCTTCGTAAAGTGTTATTATTACCAAAAGCCGACTTTTGGTGAGACTATGTCGGTCACGGCATGTATTTGCACGTAGTTTGCCATCAGCTCAGATGACGTACTACCTACAATAGGTCACGTGATGACATGCAAACATTGGTCGCGCAATCGGTCTACTGTTTGGCCACGCCGTTGAAACACAAACCGCTTTATGATGTTTCAAAAACCTGGTGACATTTTCGCAGGTTGGCGCACTTATTGATGGATGATGGGAGCGAATTTTATAATCTGTATAAATCTGTGATGTATCATACATTAAGAACGATAAGTGCTTAAAATAGTAGCGTTTTAGAGTTACCATCTTTTGCATTCCGTTGTAGCATGTCATTACGTGTACTGTGTTAGCCTTGCAACGATTGGAAAGTCAAACTTGATTTTCCTGGGGACGAAAACATCCAACTGGGAATGTTTCTTATGGCATAAAGATTATAATCAACTTTCTACCAATTCGTTTTTGTTTTCCTTCTGACAATCAAAACTTTACCACATCTTTGTCTTTGACAGCACAATTTACCCAATGAACTGCGCAAGTCTCGAGCATGTTTGAACTCTTGGCCCCAATGGCTTAACTAAGGGGGTGTCAGGGGGGGGGGGGGGGGGCACGTGCCCCCAACTGATGTCTGTGCCCCCGGGTGCCTCCACCCTTTGAAATATGGACTTTTGAGATTTAACATTACCAGAATAAAATGTTACATTTTAAGAGCTTTTATGTATTAACTTCAACGTTTGTTAAAGCTGTTTTTTATTATATATATTATTTACACACTGAATGTATTTTTGTCTTACCTCAACACGTTACAAGAGCGCTGAAAAGGGGACATTTTTAGAAAATACAAACGGAAACTACACTTTTAATTGGCCGAAAGTGCCCCTAGGAAAAATGGTGCCCCTCCCCCTTGTTTCCCCCTAAATGTTTACCCTATTACGGCGCTGCTTTTACCCATAACGAACTTTTAAATGTTCGAGATTCTGTTTCTTTAACTACGTTAGTTTAAACAGAGACTCAAACCTGTATTTCAGTTTTAAGTAGCTGTGTCCCCTTGTGTCCGTGTGTGTGTGTGTGTGTGTGTGTGTGTGTGTGTGTGTGTGTGTGTGTGTGTGTGTGTGTGTGTGTGTGTGTGTGTGGGTAGGCACACACACCGTTGTGGGGACATTTATACAATGGAACAAAGGTCCCCACAACGTTTTTCTTTGTCAAACTCTGTCCCCACAGAGGGATTCTTTAGAAAAGGGAATAATAGAACAACAATAGGGAGTCCCCACAACTCGGTGTTAAAAAGACTGTGTGTGTGTGTGTGTGTGTGTGTGTGTGTGTGTGTGCCCTTACACTCACCAACTTACGGGGCACTTTACACAATGGAACAATGCTACCCCACAAGGTTTTCTTTGTTCTAGTGCTACCCCACAAGGGAATTCTTTAGAAAAGGGACAATAAGTTAAACAATGAAGTACCCCACAACTGGCCATGTGTAAGGGTGTGTGTGTGTGTGTGTGTGTGTGTGTGTGTGTGTGTGTGTGTGTGTGGGCTCGAATTCGCTCCCTTGTGGAGTCCTATAACAAAAGGGAAGCGCAAGAACAATTGGTCTCCACTGGGGAATTCTAAAGAGAGGGATGCTCCACAAGGAAATTTGTGTACAAAGTCTATGAGAAAATATTAAGTACAGGGACAAAGGGGAGAACAATAGAGGTCTCCACTAGGATGCAAAAATGAGAATGTGTGTGTGTGTGTGTGTGTGTGTGATAGCGATCTTGCCGTTCGATGACGTTTTGGGGTCATGTGCATATCATTTGCATACATAAACAGCTGCTGTTATTTTTTTAGTTTGGGCAGGAAAATCTCTAGCGAAACATTGCAACTTTGAACGATTTTCTCCGTTACTGAATAAGCGTTTTGAGAAAAGTTGTTTGTGATGTCTGATATGCTTTTAAAATAGAATAGCTTGTAACAAATAGACATATTTGAGTCCCACTTTAACCGTTAGTTTTTGGCAAAACAAATTATATTACACTGTTTGGAAAGTGAAATAAAATAAATGAAGGTAATACAAGTTTAACAATTAAAGCCCCAGCTCAACATTGGTGAGAAGAAAAACATAAATATTCACAGATTTACATATACCTTACATCAACATTAACATTTATTACATTTCTATAGCGATGATTCTATACATATATATTCAAAAGCGCTTCACGATGATTTATGGTAAAAATTTAAAACATAATGAATTACAACATGGTAAAAAGATAATGACTGTAGAAAACTGTCCTTTCTGCCTGAAGTGTTATCGTTTTTAAATAAAAAGGCCTAAATGAAATAAGATCCAAACTCAGTTTTCGTCTCAGTGAGACGAAAACTTGTAGGAATGTGTACAAGAATGTTCAATGTATTTTTACCATTTTCTGTCAAATGAAACAACGAAATGAGCTGACATTTTCACAGGCTAGTTTTATTATATATCTTGATTTGTACAAAGGATGGAAGCATTTACAGTTAGTTTACCAATGTTGAACTGGGGCTTTAAACGAAGAAAACCCGAGAATAAGACGACCTCAGATTTCGTTTTTTTGTTAACAATTAGGAGTTTTGCCCAACTGACGGTCGTATCATCATTAAACCTATGTAACGGTTGCACAAACTCGTGAGTAATTCGCAATTCGTACTGCATTCTTGAATCGGTGATGTCGAATAAGCATCCTCGTCCCAGTTTTAATTTTGTTTCAAAGTTAATTTTAACAAATAGTTTGAATGTTGTGAAAAATGAAGTTGCTTTTAAATTAAAATTGCTATGCGTGTTTTTATTTTCAAGAATTTTATATAAAGAAAACTGAAGAAAAAAATAGAAAATTTGATTTTATAAATAAAAAAAAACATAATCTTCTTTCGACTTTGTTTTCTCGTTTTCGATACGCGCGAGACTTGCCCAGTCTATTAACATCAATTTGGGTAACTTTTCCTGTAGTTGCTCTTTTTGTAACTGCACTCATCTCTGGGCGGATTGAGAGAGAAGTAGTTCCTCACATTGGTGAGAATGAAAGGTAATGGAACCTTGCACACATGGGCCCCACGCTTTCGGATAACAACAAAAAAATAATCGTAACCTGAACCGACG
The DNA here is from genome assembly GCA_911728455.2 of Marthasterias glacialis. Taxonomy (NCBI): domain Eukaryota; kingdom Metazoa; phylum Echinodermata; class Asteroidea; order Forcipulatida; family Asteriidae; genus Marthasterias; species Marthasterias glacialis. The sequence continues at coordinate 24,612,375 of OU452224.1, forward strand.
GCTGTTGCATGTTTGCAACCACGGATCCCACAAGGGAGAGCAATTGGTGTATTTAAAATAGAGGGCCATCGGGAAAAGAGTTAGGGTCAGGAAAAAAAAAGGTCGATGAACAGATTGCGGTTGAATTCTGGGTAGAGTGTAACGTTCTGCGGATTTTAACAAATTTTGAAAGGGCAATTCTTTCTAAATTTTAATGTTTAAGATCTCTAATTAAATTAGTAGAGATTATGGGGGGTTTGTTTTCTTGATTTTAAATTTTAGTTTTGGCTCAATTGTTAATGATTGAACCGCTCGTTCTTGAAGTTGAAAGCAGAGATTATATTCATTGCGTCTACAAAAGAGCACTGGTTATTTGATCATAAACACAAGAGACGTTAACAAGTCAACGACGGTGTACCCTTCCATCCTCCAAGTTTGTTGTCTGGAGAATTACTAATCAACGACTACTCTCTTGAATCACCGTTGTGATCTCGTGTAGTACCGCACGAAGCCTAGATCCTGTCTCTGGCCATCCCGGCTCCCAGTCCCACCCCCCCCCCTCTCTCTCTCTCTCTCTCTCTCTCTCTCTCTCTCTCTCTCTCTCTCTCTCTCTCTCTCTCTCTCTCTCTCTCTCTCTCTCTCTCTCTCTCTCTCTCTCTCTCTCTCTCTCTCTCTCTCTCTCTCTCTCTCTCTCTTTCTCTCTCTCTATCTCTTCTAATACAATAAAGATTGACAGAGAGCTGGCTTTATCGCTTCTCAATCAAACCGAGAATGGCGAAAAATTAAAATAAATTTCCCAGGGAAAGTACCGCGAAGCTTGGGTCTAGGCAAACAGAGAAGAGTGCAAAATGTATGGCTGGATACGTATAGGCTGAAGGCTTGGGCACTTCTGCAGAATCAATGGCGGGGTCACTTGGATTCAACAAAACGGCAGCCATTTTGTTTTGTTTTGTTTTAGAGAGTCCCTATGGGTCGCAGTAATGCTGTAAAGCAACCACAATATATCACTTCTGACCTCGGTGTTGTGCACACGTGATGGAGGGGAAAGGGTCAACAATCATTTGTGGCGAATTCCAGCATTTTTATTTCTTCAATTTAAATCAATAAAGAGATCGAATCAATTGATGAGTGTTATTTTATCTATTTATTATTATTTATTTTTTTTTTTTAACATTTGGCAGTTACCGAGACCAAGATTTAAAAAGGTTGCTTTTTGTTCGGCTAATAAGTGCAGAACAAATTTCGTTGTTGTATTGTTTTTTGTGGGTTTCTTTCTTTTACTTTTTTTTTAATGTTTGATTTTTTTTTTTTTTTTTTTTTTTTTTTGATTTTTTTTTTACATTTTACTTGGTACGTTGTCACAAAAGTGGAGTGTACGCATTTAAAGTTCGAAAAGAGCTGTGGTTTGATCTGGAGCATCGTTGCTGAGTACACCAATGCTCCATGTACAAGTTCTGCTGTGTACAGATTGTGGGTTCGAATCCAGGCCGGACTGGAGTGAAGATTGTTGTCTTTTAACAATTGTTATAGAAGGATTTGGGTTGACTTTTGGTTCGAAGCAAGCAACCTTGTTTATTTTCATTTATTAAATCTTCCTGGGGATCCCTCCGAAACGCCTAGCGCTTGTAACCCGTAGGCCTGAAGATTCCTTAGGAAGATGATGAAGAATTGTTCAGTTTTAGATGTAGGAGAGAAACCCCAAATAGGAAAACCTCACGTGGGGACTGAAAACCGGCCCGAGTCGGGATTCGAATCGAGAACCACAGAGATGAAAGACAGGGCAAGATACCACCAAGCCAACATGATGTACAGGTTGTTTCAGGCTTCCAAGCCACAATAATTAAGGTCACTTTTGAGACACCCTGGTTTCATTCATAGGCATTCCAAAAGTTCTACTTTGAATTAATGTAAACACTGGTTATTTTAGTTTGTGCAATCAAACCATTCCTAAATTTTAAGGACGATATGGTACGACTTAAAGCTATACATGGTGGTAGTAATTGTAAGTAATTGCTGTAGCACCAAGTCATATTCTCTTTTGGGTTAGTAGTGACGAGCCGGTTGTTTTTACTCGACGTTTCGACCAGTGTGCTCTGATCGTACTCAGGAGAAAGCTCAGGGATGGAACTTTTTTCTTTTTAAGAGTAATTTTATTTTAACCGTCTAGTATATTTAAAACAAAAGGAAACGGCTAAAACTGTGCACAGTAGACCAATTGCACTCTCCAAGTCACGCGACCCATAAAGGGTACTAAAACATCAACAAACACGGCGTCCTCAACGGAAAGTGCCGTTGTTGTAAAAACATGATGATTGTTGCATTTGTTTTTTTCGATCGAGACTTTTTTTCTCGAAATCTGTGAAGAATATTCCAGAGTTTAGACCAGAGACCTAATACCGGAGTGGCTGAACAAAACCAGTAAGGACAGTTCCATCAAGTCTTGGAAATTCTACAAAGGAACGTTATGTTCACGATGTGTTAGTTGCATGGAACGTTTGGGGCCAGACGACCGCAATCACACACTTTTCAACACAAGAATTTCACAATTTTGAAGCTGAAATCATCCAAAAGAAAAGGCTTTCCACAACTGTGTAATTCTTTTGTCTATTTGAAATTCAGCGAGGCAGGTATAAATGCTCACTTTTCTAACGTTCTTTACTTTTATTACAGTGAAGTAAATTACAAACAAAATCACCGAGAGGCTACATCGTTGCGGACGGTAGCAGTGCAAAACTAAAAAAAAATTAAATCTTTGGGAATAAAATACTGGTAGTTTATGAAACAGTAATGTGATTGAAATCAATGTCACAACATACAACTTTAATTGTAAGGGATTGTAACTGTGTTATTATCAGAATTCGACTGTTGGTGTGACTATATCGGTCACAGCCAGTCTTCCAACGTCTCGGTGCCATCATATGGAGTGTCGTGGCCGAGCGGTCTAGATCAGCGAACTCAATTTCTGGTGTTGTCGACCTGCGCAGAGTGTGGGTTCGAGTCCCGGTCGCGGCACTTGTGTCCTTGAGCAAGATACTTTACCATAATTGCTTTGTCCTTCGGATGGGACATTAAGCTGCAGGTCCCGTGCACTGTGAAAAAGTAGTGCACGTAAAAAAGATCACAGAACACTTATCGTGGAAGGGTAGGGGAATTACCCCGGTGTTTCTGGTTCACATAGCAAGCACCCTTGTTTACAGGTTCCCTCAGGCTTCCGAGCTAAGGTGATTAAATTCAATCATGAGGCATCCTTGGTTTCATTACCAGAATTATATAATAACCATAACAATAATCAGCTGAGATGATGTAGTACCCACTATAAGTCACGTGATGACATGTAAATATTGGTCGCGCAATCGGTCCATACCTGCAAGTAGTTTATGCTTTTTAAAGCAAACAACTCATAGAGGGCTTCCCTAGGGTCAATTTAATATACCAAATCCGAAACATTATTTTTAAAATCATAACTCAAGAAACACAACAAAATGTTCTTTTTTTTCCTGATTGTTTACTTGCTCTTTAAAATGACTAAACTTGAATTGACTATATTTATAATGTAGCTCGCGGTGCTAATTATGCGCGTTGTAAAAAAAAAATCGTATCACATACATTATTTTGTGGATTAAGTGTCCGTGATGAAGTAACGGACGAATGCTTGCATCATTCTGCCATCATCGTCTGCCTTGTTCCCTGCGTGCCCGAGCAGCAATGAATACTGATTTTCATTATACCGTAAGGGTACCAGATTATTTTTGGCCTCCCGTCCTCAGTGTGGTAACACTGAGAGCTTGAATGGGAGCTTAACATGCATGCCAGGGTATTGATCAACCGGATATACTGATTTTCATTTACGCTCAAGTCCATTTTTTCCACAGCTCCGCATACTTGTTCATCTAACAGCCGTCGGTACCAAGCCAACGACCGGTCCATGTTGTTAGATTAGTTGGGAGTTATCATTGATTGATGTGCCTGTCAAATCGCAGCGTAGAGGCCCCGCCGTCCCATCTGTAGTAATATTTGGGGCCCATTTAAAGAGCCCCGGGTCCCCCGGGAGGCTGAGATCGTGCCGAGACGGGTCCCGTGCGGCTTCGGGAAGACGACTACGAATTGTTGGCAGAGAGGGGGGAAAATTGACTACGGGGAAGAGAAACCGTGGGCTGATGGGGGGACAGTGTTAAATTGCTGTCACTACTATAAGCTATACTACCTTTTAAAAAAATGCCAAGGCGATTAACATTTATTACAGGAACCGTAAAAAATAGTGTGAGCTTGGTGCATCAAGGAGGTTCCTCATACGCATTCATTAATTTCACATTCATGGGGCGCACTGTTTAGAAATCTTGAAATAACAATTAATCGTCACCCTTCAGGTATTCATTTTGACATTTAATGCTGGTGTGTATTAGACCTATAGGAGATAATGTGCAGCGAAGAATGGAACCGCACCTCAAACCGTCCTGAATTCTCAACATGTTCCAATTTTATAAGACTGTTAAGCAGCAAACGGAGCTTAGCGAATCGTTCTGCTCAGCAGGAATTAGCAGGGAACCAGTCACGAGTACATGACGCATTACAGGATGTTTTGGTTGGAAACCTGTTTCTGTTATTCAGCAAGATGCCAAGCAATCTCTCGTTTTTGGTGCTTAACGGCTTTATTAAAATGGGCCCAGATTTGTAGACCATGTGACCTTTGTTTGCAAAAAGGATGACCTTGTAACTTCCATGGCCTTTCTGCCAGGCAATATACTGCACTGGTCACATGGGAAATTCCACATTTTGTGTCATAACTAATGAGTTATAGAAATAACAGCTGAACAAGTTTTGAGGTGTGCCCCCTCTCTTCACGTCAAAAGTTGATCAACAATCAGAGAGTCCAATCTCCATAAAATATAGGATTTGATGAAGTGTTCTTCCATTGGGCTGTGTACAAATCGTGCCTGCAGGAAGTTTGGGCTCTGTGGCTCTGTTGTAAACATGTGATGTCAAAGGTCACATGGTATATACTGGACTGCCTGTAAGATCCCCATGAAAAAGTATTTGTCATTTACTGTGGTAGTCAAAGGGCTACAGCCCTTTTACTATCACAATAAATTAAAAGTATACTACGTTGAAATGAAATGCTAACATGGTTTAGTACAATTGTCTTGCGATGCCCCCTTCTGAGGCTAAAAAAACTAAACAAACACAACAAGTAAAGAAAATAATATTTGGTAAAACCTGTGAAAGTTTAGGCTCAATCGGTCTTCGGAGTCACGAGAAAATAGTGGGGGAAAAAAGCTTATAATGTTTTCAAATCGGGTTTTGGAACTCGCATGATCAGAAGTAATTGTTTTACTCATTTCTCAAAAGCTATTGAATTTGTGGTGAAATATGTCAAGAGATGTTTTCCACCACGATCATCTTTGAATCTTGTAAGCTATGTGCAAATCTGTGAACATTTTATCTTCAAACTTTACCATTGTTGTGTACACTCTTTAACCAAATTGTCAAGAAGCGTTTGAACTTTCTGTTTCATCGAGGCCTTCTTGGGTTGTATCGGGTTTTTTTTAGTAAAACATTATGGTGATTTTTTTTTTTTTTTTTTTTTTTTTTTTTCGTTTTGTAAATTGTCGATGTACATTTTAATTTGTACCGCTGTTGGCTGGTGAAGTAAAATACCATTTTTTTAAATACCGACACTGTCATCCCCAATGATAACTTCGTTTCACAAGTGCCTTTGTGGTAAATCTCAAGTATGGATTGTGAATTTCTCAAAGGAGTCTGGGTTAAATATCAAGGGAAGTCTGCTTTTTTGACTTGTGACGTGTGATAACAACCTTTGCTTTCTGTTACATCAATTTTTAGTGGTAGTTATTATTATTATCACTACTATTTGAACTCGACAAATGTTTTAAAAAAAAAGTAAAAAAATACGATTTTCAGAGCAACAGTGAGACAGAAAATTCTACCCCAAAACTCTAACATGAGAGAAAAGACAACATATTTAAAAGCATAAATATTAATAATCCTTAGTTCTTGTATAGCGCGCATATCAAGTAGACTTAGATCAAGGCGTTTTACAACAATATACCTACTAGCACCCCGTTCATCAGGCATACTTAGACCATTCCTCAAACTTTCTCAACTCCCTGGGGAGCATACAGCCTCAAGCTGCTTCAATTAGTGCTAAAGGGTTAATCCAACACAATACTATCTCAGCCCTCTCAGGTTCCCATTTATACACATGGGTGAAGAGAAGCAATTATGGTTAAGTGCCTTGCTCAAGGTTATGTAAGTATCACGACCGGGAAACGAACCCACACGTCGACGATCCAGCGCGTCAGAACTTGAGTCTGGTGCAGCGCTAGACCGCTCGGTCACGGCACGCCATTACACCCGATAAGTTCCTTCGTAAAAAAAAAAAACAGTCATAATTTCCAACAATGTATACCAAATCATTATAAAAACACACGTTTTGTTCTCACGTCATAACACACACAAAATTTAGTCAACAGCAAATTGACTGATCAACAAAATAACATCACTATTTTGTACCATTATTGACCAAACAAATCGATTGTCAACCAGCAACAACTGAGCCATCCATGACTTATTAAAATTTCAGAAAATCACACCTGGATAAAAAAAAATCCCCTTCGTGTCTGAAACAGAGGTCAGTCTAAAAAACCCTAAGGACATTCGAACTGTGATACGTCAATGATACTTTTAACAAGGCGAAAATGGTCGACGTAAACAGTCTAGCCACGTCATGCTCGTGTTGTTCGTACAATCATAACCATGGCGTATAATGCTCGAAAGTAATCATATTTAGGTACATATTCGAAAAACTACACAACTTAATTTAATAGTGTCCCAATTTTGTTTGTTTTGGGGTGCTTTGGTAGTCTTCAAATTTGTACAAATTATCTTTAATTTTATGGTATGTTTTTGTATCATGTTTTAAAGTATATTCTGTCATTTCATGTTCGTCAAGTTGTTATGAATTTATGTGACTTCAACAATCAGAAAAGACCGGAGGGCATAGAAATGCGGTGCTAACAGAGGGATTGTTGAGGGGTGGCATGGATCGAGAAGATAGCTAATGTGCAAATACTGGACATGTTCGGGAAGAGACTTGGGGTCTGAGTTTGAACGATTAGAAGCCGGCATCTGAATTTCGGTTGGCATGTCTTCAGAAAGGATGGACTGGAAGGATTGGACATTGATGGGCGAATCGATGGAACCAGAGCAGGAGGGCGTCAAGGCTGAGGTTCATGGGGGTATTACTGTGGTGGATGTCGTTCATAGGGCTAGAGATCGGATTGGAGATGAAGAAAAAGAAGCGACTTTATTTTGAAAACAATAAACGGGGTCTGCAACTCCACCGGAAACCGGAAGCCAAAACAGAGCTTGCAGATAACGGCAGCTACCGCAGTGCAATGATTTTCAACGGGAAATCTTCTCATTTTTCAGCATTTCGAAGATCACGTTTCCAAAAGGGTACCTTCCCCTGGCCTTGCACCTCTGTGGACCCCGGGGTTCGAGCCCCCAATGGACCAGAGCCTTGCATGTGAGTTGGATTTTCAGTCCCTCTGTGGACAACGGTTCGAGTCCCCAAATGGACCAGAGCCTTGCATGTGAGTTGGATTTTCAGTCCCTCTGTGGACAACGGTTCGAGTCCCCAAATGGACCAGAGCCTTGCATGTGAGTTGGATTTTCAGTCCCTCTGTGGACAACGGTTCGAGTCCCCAAATGGACCAGAGCCTTGCATGTGAGTTGGATTTTCAGACCTTACCTGATTACTAATAATTGAACAAAATTATACAAGCAAAAACTTAGTCCATGAATTTCGGATCAGCAAGTCTGACCGTCCAAGATTGGAGGTACTCTTAAGGGCACGGTATACCTTTGGTATTTGGAACCGTACGGTTGTTTCAATCCTAGATAATTGTAGATATATACCATAGAACTAACCTCTATAGATAAACACAAACTTAGTCCATGAATTTCGGATCAGCAAGTCTGGCCGTCCAAGGTTGGAAGTACTCCTAAAGTCACGGTATACCTTTGGTATTTGGAACCGTACGGTTGTTTCAATCCTATATAGTTGTAGATATATACCATAGAACTAACCTCTGGAAATTTGGCTTTAAAACATGTTAGCGTCCTTAAGAAATTGGCAACAATCTGGAACGGTTAATTCCACACAGAAGGATCCGAAAATGCTGAAACTGTATGTTTGAAAAAAAGCTTCATGCCTGAATCCTTTTTCAGACTCAAGATATGTCAGCGAGAAATTACCTCTTTCCCCAAAACATTGGTAAACTGACTGTAAATGCTTCCATTCTTTGCACAAATCAAGGTATTTGTATAAATGAAACCAACCTGTAAAGATGTCAGCTCATTTTTTTGGTTCATTTGCGAGAAAACGGTAAACATGCATTCAGCATTTTTGTACGCATTCCTGTAGGCAGAGTTTTCGTCTCAAAGAGACGAAAACTAATTTTGGATCTTATTTAATTTATTATTTAAAAACGATACCACTTCAGGCAGAAATTTTTAAAGGAAAGTTTTCTACCATCATTATCTTCATACTATGTAAGGTATATGTAAACCTGTGAACATTTATGTTTTTTTCTTCTTACCAATGTTGAGCTGGGGGGGCTTTAAATCTGAACAGTCGTCGTCTTTTCTGGACAGACTTCTACGCACGGGTGAGAGATTTACTCTATGGTGTAAAACATAATCAAGATAAACGAATGAATGGTGCCCAAGTCTTTGTCGTGCGTGACAAGCCACAGAACGAAAGAATGAATGAATGAATGAATGAATTTCACCACATTGCAAGATCAGAACAAAACCCACTGCAAACAGACGTGAACATTAATCTACTACATTAGGCAGGGTACCGGATGGTACAAAAGGCACGAAGCATTTCACAAAGCGCTAGGACTAGTCTTATCTCGAGTACCTAGTCCTAACTTGATGACTAGTCATAAGTAAGGACCAGGACTAGTTTTGTGAAATCCACCCCTGGTGTGGATTACACAAAGCGCTAGGACTAATCTTATCTGAAGTTAGAAAGAGTAACTAGTCCTAACTTATAGGACTAGTCATAAGTTAGGACCAGTCCAAAGTTAGGACTAGTTTTGTGAAATCCACTCCTGGTGTGGATTTCACAAAGTGCTAGGACCAGTCTTATCTCGAGTTAGGACGAGTAACTAGTCCTAACTTAAGACAAGTCATAAGTTAGGACTAGTTTTGTGAAATCCATCCCAGCTGGTCCCCTTTCAGAGGTCAAACACGAGGTACTATAATGACTTACCTACCAAGGGAAAAAACATCAAAATTGGATGAATCTAAAGTGAACATACAGAAAACATAATTTGAAATTCAAAAGGGTTTCCACTCTAACAATTTCGCTCATTTTTGGACAGTGAATGGATACGAAGTTTTCAAATGACGACAGTTGTTCGCCGCAGCCGGTCATTGCTTCGGGCCCTCTTATAATCACGAACATCATCCGGCGTTTGTAATCCGTATGGTCATTCGGTCAATGCATGCAGACGGTTCAGCAAACGGCGCCAAAACCTCGTTCTCAGGGCCACTGATTGGTCCGGATGATGGATTGTTTTTAATATCCAGGTTCACGGGCCGTTGTCCACGGAGAAACCCGGCTTGACGATTTGGTCAACTCTGCACTTATCTTAATAAACTGTTCATCGATGAGAAAGAAACAAACAAAAAATACAGTTCTGCGTCTGAACTATGTACAGATTTAATATAAGGTCATTGGATCTTGGATTTTGTTTCTTCCCACCTGGGAATTAAATGTATTCAGTTACACAATCTGTTATTTTCAGTGACACGAAAACTCATTAGTGCGGTTATTTCCAAGGTGCTGTCGATAATCCTATAGGGGAAACTTTGCGATTTCATTATTTTAATGACACTTTATTCTTTTAAAATCATTATTTTGATGAATATGTTTCACTTGAGAATAGCAACCGATAGGATAAAAGCCTACTAAAAATACATACTTTTGTGGTGAAAACTTTGGAACCAACGTGTGGCCTGTAAAATGTGTTGCGAGTGGAAATGTTGCTCAACAAAATAACGATACATCATCACTTTGTGATCTGTTTTAGAGGATTGGAAATGAATGTGCTCTAATGTACTCTTCCAAAAAAACCAAAACAATTAAAAACTATGAAATAAAAAAAATAAAAAAAATAAAAAAACTTGTTGCGAGTGGAAATGTTGCTCAACCAAATAACGATACATCATCTCTTTGTGATTAGGTTTTAGAGGATTGGAATATACGGTCTTTTTTCCAATAACCAATGATGTACCATCCCTTTATGATTTGTTTCTTGAAAACTAGAGGATTGGAATGAATGTACTCTTCCAATAACCAATGATGTACCATCCCTTTATGATATGTTTCTTGAAAACTAGAAGATTGGAATGGAAGTAGCCTACTCTTCCAAAAACCAATGGTGTACCATCCCTCAATTTGATATGTTTCTTGAAAACTAGAGGACTCTTCCCAAAACTCTTGATGTATCATCCTTTTATGATATGTTTCTTGAGAATTAGAAGATTAGAATTATACTCTTCCAGGAATTGTCCGTCCCTGTTTAACTATTCACCAAACGTAAATTTGCTTTAACATTGTAATTACGCAATTGTGGGTTTTTTGTGTTTTTTTGTGTGCGCATGTGTGACAATTTCTGTTGTAGTAATTAAATCAAACGAATGCTTAACGTCATCACTGATACCAATTAACAAAACCAGGTTCTTTTGTAACCGTGTAAATTAGTCATTGTCTTTTCTTGGGGGGTCGAACTGTATGAATAATTCATCGACTTGTTGTTTAATCGTGACTTCGGAAAGTGTCTAATAGAGGGCAAGAGAGGAGATTGTTAAACCGGGCAATTGGAGAATGCATAAAAATGGTGTTCCTATTCATTGTTATGACACTATCTTCCCTATAAATGAAGTAAACAATATCGAAGACATTACAAATCGTCCGCCAAGCTCCACATTAGAAAACAGTTGTGCATTACACGACTGTTAATGTGATTTTAAATAAATTATGAAACGACCCGCGCACTGAGCAAAACGAACAATAGTAAAACAAATAAAGACATTGGGATAAATCTTTAGCTTCACTGTCTCCAGATTAACTTTCCAGCCTGGAGAACAGCCATAATTGAACAATATTGTTTAAAAAGCAGTAGTGCATTATCTTTACTAATACCCCACCTTCCCCCTCCCCCACCACCACAGAAAAAAAAACGCGGGAACGTGTAATGGCAAACAGTTATCGTCTGCTCCACGAACTAACTACCCCTATACATAACGTCAACCTTGGCATGATAATCTTTCCACTTCTCCGCACGAGCCGACACAGAACCCTCTCTCTCTCGAGACAGCTGTGACACCCATTGTTACGCCTAATTTCCTCTCTATGATTTCCCCAAACTCATTTCAGGAAGATAAAGAGATGCCTTGGCGAGCCCGCCCATTGTGCCGTCCCATTCCCGGACCCACTAATTACAACACTCGGACTGGACTCGTTTAATGTAACCGGCGTGTTACGCACAATATTGAACGTATGAAATAAGATGGGGGGGGGGTGTAACGTCACCCGACGGATGTTTCAAGCTCATCTGAAAAGTTCCTGCTCCGTTGATTGAATATTAACCGATGAATCAAACGTAAACTTCCCTGTAGCTATTTTACGGAGCTCCTGGAGAGCCAAACCACTTATCAAGATAATCAGACAATAATCTCGCCAGGTCGACTGTGGACTAACTCGACTTGTCATGATAACATGCTCGCCAAGATAACTTGTTGAAACTAAGAAGTCAACTTGCCGTTATAATGTAGCTCGCCAAGACGTTTGACTGGAGGTAAAAACTCGACTAACTGTTCAGTACGTCGTCTTGGTGAGATAGATTATCAAGACATGTCGACATCTTAGCTTCAGTCGACTTTGCGAAATAAATTACCTCGGATAAGTATCTGGATAAGTAGTATGACATTTCTGGAACTCCGTATACTCCTTCGCTATTTTTTAATCTCATTATTTCTGAGACCAAAGTGACAAGGAATACTATATGTAAAACGACTGGCAGAGGGCGACAAAAAACATGGTACATATTTCCTACAGCTGTAAAATCAAACAAAAGTTACTCAGCCCAGAAAATTGTTGCTGGGCAGAAACTGGTTGCCGGCAAAAACACTTTGTATAAACAAATAGCGTTTGTGACTAGTTTCCTGCTAGATTTTTTGGTAGGAGAAACATTTCCGAAGCACCAATTTCTGCTTAGTAGCTTTTTGAAATTGGAGCTAGGTTACCAGCCAAATTGCCGTGTGGTTTATATTTTAGCTTTGGCTATTCACGATTGATTTCTGTAAAGAGTTTAAAATCTACTGAGCAGCTAAATTGGGGAGATGGAAGTTATGTTGCGAAATAGGTCAGGTCAAGTCAGACTGAACTTCACATGTAAATAAGAGTAAAGAAAATCATTTTAAAACCTTATCTAGTAATTTTCAAAATATTTTTATTGTAAACATTACATAAATCGTTTGTTTGTTTGTTTGTTTGTTTGTTTGTGTGTATGTGGTTTTTGGTTTTTTTTTTATCTATTGATATCTTAAGTGTTGTGTGTATGTGGGTTTTTTTATAGTTTATTTTTTATTTTTTTATATAGGTTGTTTATAACTACATTATGACTTGCTGGAACTTGAAGTTAAACATAAAACAGCCGTCGCAATTCTTTAGGCCAATGTAAGTCAAGGAATCACAATTTGTAGCGATGAGATATGATGTTAGCGTCTTTATTAGCTATATCATTTGCATAATTGCGCCATTGTGGTCCGGCAATCGATACGGGGCAGGAGTAAAGAGCGGGCAGCGGGCCCCCCTTCAATGGGATCGGGAGGCGCGCGAGGCCCCACTCGGAAACGGTCCTAATGACCCCGGTCGCTCGTTGGTGTGAAGACGTGGCCCGGACTGGTAATTAGCGTGAATTAGAAACAATCACAAAATCCCCGCTAATCGCATTACGGCACTCGTTGATGGAATTCAAGATGGCGGCCAGGAAGTGCTTGGACACCGGAGTGCGAAGAAGGGGCGGATGAGAAACTTATTAAATCCAATAAGCTCCACTTGTTGATGAGATCATAGAGAACGAAAATACTTCCGCCGTGATGAGACGGTGTAAAATTGGAGAGGTTGGAAAGTCTGATGAATAGGCTTGCTTTAAAGGAGGTGTGTGCATCCGAACATGGTTGCAAAGTTACAGTAGTAATTAAGCCGGTTGTATGTAAACGGAACGGTTGCTTTGAAGCCCCAGCTCAACATTGGTAAGAACAATTTTCACCGATTTAAATGGTACAAAGATAATGACGGTAGAAAAGGTCCCTAGATTATTCCTGCCTGAAGTGTTATCGTTTTTAAATAATAGCCTAAATGAAATAAGATCCAAAATTCGTTTTCGTCTCAGTGAGACGAAAACCCTGCCTGTAGGAATGTGTACAAACATGCTGAATGCATTTTTACCGTTTTCTCAACGAGAAGAGCTGACATTTTTACAGGTTGAATTACAGATGTCTTGATTTATGCAAAGAATTGAAGCATTTACAGTCAGTTTACCAACGTCAAGCTGGGGCTTTAAAGGCCCTATATCAAGTAGTCACATAATTATGGTCATGTTCCATGAGTGTATAGCAATACGGATCAGTTACGTCTATTATAAAGGGGTATGTGCTTTGCCCCTTTAAAGCATAAAGGTGTTTTCGAAACCAGGGCTTTGGCTGGATCTTATAGGCTTAGGTTCAGTCAGTTAGTTAGAAAACGTGCGTTTTCCTTACGTGGCTATAAAATAGATGGACGGAGCCTAAGGCTGGGCCCAAGCCCAAAGCCGTGGTTTCAAAAACGGTCTATGTCTTTTTGAACTAACGAACAAAAGGATGACCGCACCACGATAAGACTCCTTTTTTTCTTTTCTTTTTTACTCCCCCCACACCAAAAGTGGTCCGTTTTTGAAATAGCGTATGCGGTGAATGGCTACAGCTGCGGCTTGATCGTCACATGAACTCGCGTTGATTCAAAGAAGTCCCATAGCAACACCCCTAGCAACAGCTACAGCCGTAGCCACGTCCACCTATTCGAACTATACATGGGGCAAATTTCATAGAGTTGCTTAAGCACAACAAGTAGCTAAGCACAGCAAAATTATGCTTGTCAAATTAAGGTTACCAGCCAAAATACCATGCCACATGTACAACATGTGACTGGTATCCTGCTTATTTTTGCTAAGCAGAAAATGTTCAAGCAATACTTTATTCTTAAGCAGCTCTATGGAATTGGGCTCTGGGGCCAATTGCAAAGCGCTGCTTAAAGGTAAGCAAATCTTCGTGCTTACTTTATCAGAGACAAAAAAATGTTTTTAATAACGCATGGAAATTAGGCGGCTAGCCTTCGCGTTCAACATGGAATTGCGTTGCTACGTCATTCATCTGCTTGCAGTTAGTGCCGGAAAGTTTTTTAGCATGCCTTTTCTGTGCTTAAGGTAGCAGCACTACGCAATGGAAATTGCACAGTAAGCACAAAGTCGGCCGTTAAGCAGCTCTACAAAATGGGGCCAAGGTCACCAGCCACGATGCCATAACAATTTGCATTTCTTTTCAGCTTGGTATAGAAATTGCAGCTTAACAATATTTTCTGCTCAGCGGCTTCGTGGAAACGAGCCCTTGATCATGATGACAACAGTCAGATACTTTAACAAGCACAAACCGAGGACCAGGAAACATTCAGCAACGAACATTTCTTGCAATGCAAGTGGTTCATGTAAACATGCACACGGGGACATTTAGCCGTGGTGATCGAATAATGTTTTGGTACATCATTGGTACAACAGACCGATCCATTAAGCCCCGCCTATACCTTGGCAACTGCTCGAACGGTATGGATTTAGTTCCGGGGCCTTTTGAGCAGTGCCTTGAGTCCAAAAGAACAATGCAGACAGAAACGCTGTTAAACCACACTCTAAAAAAGAAGTGTAAATATTTGCTGTGTAAAACAGCTGGGTAAAAATATTGTGTAACATTTGCTCAATATTGGGCAAAACCACAATTTTTGTGTTACCCCTCACTTGTGTAAAACTATTACACAATGAAAAAGGTCATATGGTACTCAAAAGTGGGTAAGAAATCAGTTAGCACAACAGAGAGGTTCGAATCAAGACTGTTTACCCAAGAAATGGGTAAAACAACAGTTGTTTTACCATGAAGCAGTGTAACATTTGCACAACAAGTGGTAAGAAGTAACAAACAATGAGGTAAAATGGCCCACGTGGAAACATTTTTCCCATAATGCAATGTGTGGCATACACTCGTACGTTTATTAGCAATTCACAGGGAAATCATAGTACAATATGGACGGGGCTGGACGTAAATCTGATGCTGTGCGTTCGTATGAACATAGTTGCAAGAGAGAATTTGGCTTCATGATTGTTAGCATTCTGCTTGAGGAACAACTGTCTGGGAAATGTCTCATCAAGGAAAGCTGCATTGACTTTTCAACATGAAGGTTTCGTCACTGAAAGGTCTGGCAAAACCAACCGGCTCTTTTCAGAGCCAGCACTTCTCACAAGAAGAGATTCTTACATTGTCTGTTCGCAAGAGTTTTGTTATTAGTCATTTTGTTCAATTCGACACCATATTCGTTCATCTTAGGTTCAAGTGTATCTGGTCCCCCTCCCCCCCCCGGAATTGTAAACGCATATAATATAGTTTCAAGCAAGGTGATTATTGCGTTGTCACTACTTATCGTTAATCATAGATTAATCAGAGATTGTACAAGACCAGTTCACTCCGATAAACAGTGCATCAATGAAATAAAAAGCAATGTTAGGACGGTTAACGTTATGGTGTTTCTTTTGCTGAACTCCCCTCCCCTTTAGTTTTCTCAGTCGAGGCAAATGTTGATGCAATCATGTGTTCTATTAAAAAAAAACACGTTTTAATTTTTACTCCGCTCTTGGGGCTAAAGTACTCAACTACTAAGTAAATACAGGACACAACGTTGTTGGGTAATGCTGCAGGGTCAAAAGATTGGGTAGTTATTTGTTGGGTACAGTTTGACACAACATAGTTGGGTCAACATTTTGACGCATTGTTGGGAAAATGTTTTACACAGGAATTGAGTAAATTTTGACGCAACCCCTGTTGCGTAGCGTTTTACCCCGCCAACGACCATGTTCCCTTCTTACCACCACAAAGAGTAAAATTTTAAGCAACATTGGGTATTTTTTTCTTAGAGTGCACTTTTACACATTAACTTTACATGGTCCACTACAGTTGGATTTGCAACACCAGAAATAAAAATTAAAACAAAACAAAAGTTAGTACAGTTACGTGTGCTGTTGTATGTCAGATGGCAACGGTTTGTTTACTTTTCTAATGGGATTTTAACGTGTCAGACTTTTGTCGGACTTTCAGTGGCGTTTTCAAGGGTTGTGATTGGTCAATACGTTAGTAGGCGGGGCTTAATGGACTGGTTGGTAAAATTGGTACGTCAAATTTGTGTTTGTAGTACCTACCTGCTGCGTGGGTTTTCCCCAATGTTGGGATTTCCTCCAACATCTAAAACTGACATTATTTTCTTGATCATCGTTTTTTCACGCAGCTGGTTCAGACCTACTGGTTACAGTGCAAGGCACTTTTGAGGGTATGCTATTACCAGAAACTATCAGTTATAGGCGTGTCGTGGCCGAGCGGTCTAGCGCACGGGATTCAAGCTCTGGTGTTTCTGATCAGCAGAGTGTGGGTTCGAGTCTCGGTCTTGACACTTGTGTCCTTAAGCAGTTACACTTAACCATTGTTGCTTCGTCCTTCAGATGGGACGTAAAGCCGTAGATCCCGTGTGTTGTGTAATGCACGTAAAAGAACCCAGTTACACTTATCGCTAAGAGCAGGGGTTTGCCCAGTGTGTCTGGTAGTGGCTGCTGAATGCGCTGCAGCACCTTGTAAACCATTACAAGGTGCTACATAAATGGCTCTCATAATTAAAAGCAAAAAAAAACTCAAAAACTTGCTTTAAAAGTAATTATAATAAGCGCATTGAGTACCTAATTGTTGGTAATAATGATACATCAAGTGTAGTTTTTAGATTTCTTAGTGTTTGCTCATACACTTTCTCAATCTGACTAACTTCAGTTCATCTTCTTTCAAATGAATCCCGGTACTTGTTTTTTTTTTCTTTCTTCCTTTCGGGTCATATTCCTTCAAAAATTTCCTCTGTCCTGGAGATTATGTTGACGCCACCAGAGCCGATCAACTTCTTCTTTCCACTATCGAATCACGGAAAACAAAATCTAAGGTTTGGAAACCTTTCCATCTTGGGTGTCAGTTATTAAATAAATACGGTCTATCTTGTGACAATGCACCCGGGGCTCTGGTGTCAAAGGTCAAAATGCTGAAACAACACAGGATCTTTCCCATGGCCGAAAGGGCCGTTTTCAAACGGTTTTGCGTGGAAACTGATCATCAAGCTGGGTGCTTATTTTTTTTCGAACATTAAAGGTGCGGGGAATATATGGTTGGGTTATGACTTAATTTCCCAAACAGCAGGATCGTTTGGGCAAGGTCGAAAATAACGTGTTTATCAATTAAATAATTCATTTTGATTAAATGTTATTAATTGAAGTTTTCAATAATATCTTCCCCGTCGTTTTTTGCTGGTAAAAACAATGAAAAC
>OU452224.1:24635102-24641583 GCA_911728455.2 Marthasterias glacialis
AGACCCCCTTTTTTTTTTTTTTTTTTCAAAGGAACATTTTGTTTAGGTGTAGCTTTTATGGGGTCATATGAAGCAGAGAGACTGTGTTTCAATTTCACAGTCCAGTTTGTACAGCGTGCTTTGCCCGGGTCTTTTACTCAGGTCATTAAATCCGCATATGGTACAAAATCAAAACAGCCTGCATTACACGTGATGACATCATGTTTACTTCGACAGCGCCCCCTGTTGAACACTGGCAGACAAGCAAAACGGGTAACACCGTTTTAAGTTTTGGCGCCTCATAATGCACTCGCATACACTTTGGATGTAGAAATGTGCTGACGTAGTTAATTTCCCCCAAAATACTCAAATTCACAAATTCTGGCAAACCCTATAGACCGATTGCGCGATCCACGTCACGTGACCTGTAGTGGGTATTAAATGTAAACAAACACGACGTCCTCCATAGGAAAGTGCGGTACCGTACATGATGATTGTTGCATTTGTTTATTCGATCGAGGCTTTTTCTTTCTCGAAATCTGTGAAAAATATTCCAGAGTTTGTACCGGAGACCTTCGATTGGCTGAATAAAGCCAGTAAGAACAGTTCGGGAAATTTTGGAAATTCTACTAGGAACGCATAATGTTCACGATGTTGTAGCGTAAAGGGACTTATAGTAAGGGACTTATAGTTCACACTAAAAGGTCACGTGATCACATGCAAACATTGGTTGCGCAATCAGTCTATTGGAATTCAGGCTAACTGAGATCAAACCATTATTATACACAATATTTGACAAAAATTCAAACCAATGATGTGTTTTTCTTGGTTTAGACAGTCCTACGAATTCAGGGAAGAAATAGGCTGCATTACAACCGGGGGGATGGGTTATTCTATTCCATCGAGTGGATGTCATCAGTGGCTGTCTCTATAAAGCTCAAAATCTTCCAACGAATTTGTTTTGTACTTGCAATGATATAAAGCGAGTAGGTTCAGAAAAAGATCCGAATCAGAATGGATCTGGATCTTGTATGAGGGCAACACCAGTTTTCTGGATCACCGTGGCCCGGCTTATCAGCTTTGTGTTTCTGGGTCAGATTCTGGGCCCCACTGAAGTTTAGGTCATCATCGGGTGTTGACCCCTGGAACCTGGATCAGGGTCGACTCTTGAGGGCCCTTTTTGAGGGCGGTGTGCCCGAAACAAAATCACCGAGTACGGAGTATCATTCGAAAATTAGCTGAGCAACAATCTGAGCTTTTCCTGTTGGTTTTCTTATGTCCTTTTTCCTAAATCTTTGATCCCTTTGTTATACGGTAGTTTCAGGTTGTACGGCTACCGACTGAAACAAAGATATTGACACAATAGGGAGACTGCCAACATTTAGGGCTGGATAGATCAGTTGGTAGACCACCAGCGCATTCATCCAGAAATCGCAGGTTCACATCACGTTCTAGTCACTTATTCTTTTCTCACCCCGAAAAAATTAACTAAATTTACCCGGTCAGTTTCCCTTTGTAGTAAGTGCAGTTCCTCTACCTAAAATACACCCTCACAATGTAGCTCTCGATAGCCCTATTCTAAGGACAGATCCTCACTGATTCCCCTGCACTTGTGCCTAGCGGTCAATCTGTTTTACATGGAACTTATCATTATAGAGTTAAAGTTACAGAAACAACCTGATAATATAGTAGACGTTAATGTAGACGTTTAATAACAAGTACATGATTTGGAATTATCTGCACATTTTTATTACATTCAATCTGGAAGCTTCACTTGAAGCTCATACTAGTACCAATTCTACAGAGGAATATGTCCGTCCGAATTGCTGTAAAAATGGAGGAAATAGCAACTAGAGTCACCACAAATCGTTCTTTTTTTTCCGAATTCCGATCGAATTAAGCTTAATATGAACGTCCACAAATTATATGACCAGACATCTACCATTTTGTTGTTAATGTCGTTGTTGTTGCTGTTGTTGTTGTTGATTTTGTTGTTGCTGCTGCTGTTGCTGCTGCTGCGGCTGCTGCTGCTGCTGCTGCTGTTGCTGTTGCTGTTGCCTCCAAAATGTGAGAACTGAGTAGAATGGGGTTTTTTTCACAGGTTGTTGTTTGTTTGTTTTTTGTTTTGTTTTTTGTTTTTTACCAGATATTGGGATTAATTTTTTTCTTCAAATAAACCACTGATGTGGTTTTTCTTTAATCACGCAGGCGCTCATTTTGAACCAAATGCCAAGCCACGAATTCAGAATTGCCTCTCTGGGTGACAGTTTTCAGGAAAAGGTGTTCCAATTTTATACCAAGTGTAAGTTTTCACATTATAACAAAATTGACATTTTTTTTTCTTCTTCTTCTCCCTCGTCCAATTATCAGTAGTAAAGCTGTATTAAGCATTTAACCGTCAAATCCTGCTTCCGTTTTAAATTAAAACAATCAAGAGCCGACACGGCACTCGCTCTTTAACAACAACTTATGTACCGGGACTCCGAGACTAAGCGATTAAGCGTGAAACACAACAGCGTCCGCCGGCGGCACCGCCGAGGTGTGAACTCAACAGCGCCGCCATTTGGTAAGGTGATGGTATTTTGTTACATTTCCAAAAAATGTCCACAACATAACGCGGTCCGGATGGAAACGTTATAGTGCTGACTTTCATTGGGGAGAGGGGGGGGGGGAGGTGGGTGTTTTTTACCGGTCTGGGTTGGGGGTCACTTGGTGGAACATTTCGCAGATCTTTAATGAGGGAGTTTGTTCTCCATAAATCAGCTCCCGGTAACGCGCGTGTGATGAGTTAACCTTGGGAAGCGTCACCGCCAAGTAATTATTACTACTGGTGAAAATAATCAGGATGGAAGATTAAGAAGAGAGAAAAAATAGCGAATGTTGCACCACCGAAGGAAAAAAAAAATGTGTAAAAATTTATTGGGGCGATATTGTTCTGTGACATTCGCAGGCGTCGCACAGTTGGAGTCCGCGGGGATAAGTGGGGATAGAACTTCTGTTGCTTTGTGATTGGAAACTCGAAAGTGTTTGATTAACGCCAAATGAAAACAGACAGCAATATGACAATCATCTGTGTTCAGATGTTTGGAAAAGTTCACTAATCTGCTAATTTCATGGTTGCTTCATCTTACACATTCTAAAAAATAATGAATCAACATTTCCCTGTAGCATGTGATGAAGCTTCTTTGATTTATCCTTTTCTGCTTATATTAAGCCCAATGTATTTCAAACATTTTGGAATAAGACTTCCATAAATACAGGCCTTACGTAGTTCCATGACAGCGCCCAAGTATAAAACGGGCGCACACCCGTTTCTCAGTAAATACCTGTGTCCTTCGGGTGCGTCCGAGTGCGCTAGCATATTGTCCATTTTGTTGTTTATATAAAGTTATGTTTCGGATGTGATTTGTTGAGTTTCAATTGAATAAAATACTAGTTCTGAAGACAAGAGAACGCGTATGAATTGTATCATTCACGGAGTGAGCATCCTGGAAATGTTATTGGAGAAAAGTCTCGTCATAACAAACACACAATCCCGTTAAGTCCATTATCTTTGTGTGCTATCTCAAAAATAATGTGCAATATTTCAAAATAACTAACACATAAAACCAAATATGATGCGTATAATATAATAGTAATAATAATACCGGAGTCTTAGTAAAGCGCACATAGCCTATCTACCAGTAATTAGGTATTCACGGCGCTTATTATTGTCATTTTTTATGACAGGTTTTTGAAGTTTTTGAAATATTACATCCATTTATGTATAGCACTTTGTAATGGTTTACAAGGTGCTGAGGCGCATTCAGCAGCCACTGCCAGAAACACTGGGGAAAACCCTTTCTCTTAGCGCTAAATGTCACTGGGTTCTTTTACGTGCATTGCACAATTACACACGGGACCAACGGCTTTACGTCTCATCCGAAGGACGAAGCAATAATGGTTAAGGGTCTTGCTTAAGGACGCCAAGTGTCAAGACCGGGACTCGAACCCACACTCTGCTGATCAGAAACACCAGAGCTTGAGTCCGGTGCGCTAGACCGTTCGGCCACGACACGCCACCGAAACTCAATGTTGAAGCCGGGGTGTGAGTTTTATTTGAACTCACGGTTTGAGTAAAATCTGCAGATAGTTTTGAGTTGACACCACGAGCAATATTAATATGCAACGTGAGAATTCATATGTTTGCACTTTTCTTAGTGTTGAGTGTCAAATTTAAGAGACGGGCTTTCATGGGTTTAGCTTCAGAAGATGTCCGTCCGTCACTTTTACCACACAAAAAAAAATCACCCTGGGTTAAATGCTCTAAATGTAAAAGAGTGAAAAACCAAACGTTTTGTCCACCATACCACTCTTGCTAAGACCCATATGGCGGACAACTCTTTTTAGAGTGAAATAATACGGGTACTTTCAACTTGACTCAAAGTGAAGTTCGCTCTCCAATTTCACTCAAAAAGGGTGATGCACAGTGAGTTTCACTCTCAAAAGAGCCAAACTGACACCACTCAGGGCGAGAGAGTGAATTTGTTTATTAAGAGAGACCACTGTTGAGTGGGGGGTGGGGTGGGCGGATGAAAGAGCTTGCTGTGTAGTGTCACATCAGCGTGACGACAGCCAATCACGATGCAGACCAGCCGGTCCTCAAGGAATAGTACAGAAGTAATTGTTTCGATGTTTTCGATCTCCCGCCATTTCAAATGCAGAGATGCAGCTTAAAACGCATTTATATAGATTGAGAAGAACACAACCTCAGTGTATAATGATGGTTCCTCTTCTTCGTGAGTTTCCAGAGATCCACACACTGGGAAACATCCGTCGGGATATCGCTTTCTGGGGTCAGTTGTCACAATCGAAGAAAGTCATTCAGACGACATTTTTATTAAAAGACTCTCTTTTTTTTCTTGGATGGTGAGATGTTTTCAGGGTGAAGGGGAGTGGGGGCGACCAAGGTTTTCAACATTTTCAAAAAAGTACAACACAGGAAGGGGGGATGACAGTCACCGGACGATTTTACTGCATGAGTTTATATAAACAGTGAACATTTTAGAGTGAAACAAACCAGTAATTATCACTCGTATATTTTGTCTTTAATAAGCACTTGTACAACATGTCAAAGACCATTATCCCCACTTTAAATGACCCAACATATATACATGAAATAACAAACCTGTAAACATTGATTAGGCTCAGCTGGTCGTTGGAGTCACAAGTACAGTGGGGAGAAAAAACCCTTACATGTTATAGGTTTTGAGGCATTGCATGGTGAGGTATCAATGTATATTTGGTTTGCGGTAACACCATGTGATTATATCTACTTTGCTATATACAGTAGATTGTTCTTGTGAGAACTTGTCTTGCTATTATTCTACTACCGCGGAGTAGATTTCGGAATTCGGGAGACAACGTAGTTCTGAAAAGAACTGTCCTGCTTTTTAAAGTACTACCTGGGGGTAGGAAATCGGCCGGGACTACTACTACTTTTTTCGCTTAGTGGATTGGGGGGGACTTCTCGGATAACTTCACTACCGCTTCACTATCGAGTTTTGGTTTGGCGAGATCAAAACGATTCCATACCAGGCAAAAGTGCTCCGAGGAACGTTTTCCACCGTGATAGGCCTATGTGCAAATCTGTTTACGTCCCACCCCCGCCCCAATCTTACCAATGTGCACATACCCTTAAGCTATGAAAAATATTGCTTATAGTAAAAACAGCCAAAATGAAAACTAATAATTAATGCCCGCGAGGCAGTTTATCATACAAGGTTGTGAGGGACAGCGCAGAGGTACAACAATGGTCTAGTCCAAATCACCACATAAAGGTGAAAACAGCACATCAAGATGACACAAAAGTGAAGAGTGAATTCGTTCGACCTCCTATAAATCAATAATTGGAAGCATCTGCTGAAAAATGGCTTCCCCAAAAGAAAAAAGGGGGGAAATGAAAGGAAGGGATTCATTTGTCTGGTTGAATTGAAGACAACCCATGGAGTAATTGCCCGTGTGATGCATTCAAAAGGACGGTCATACAATCCGACGGAGAGAGGTATCCAATGTTGGAAATAAAGAAAAAGAGGTTTTTTTTAGGGTCACACAAAGGAAAACAAGTTATGGACGAAGACGCTGCGAGGAGAGGGTTGAGCGCTTCAACCACTGACAATCCGACATTGTGGCTAAAATTATAGATTAAAGGCTCTTGTTCGTGTCACAAGAGCCAGACCGTTTCACATTGTAGCATCTACAGTGCAATAAGAAAGGCCTATACCTTTCCTTTATTTGGGTGATGATTCTACACAATGTAATGAATGCCGTAGAAATTTGTTTCTTCCACCTCATCGATGTGAGGTCATCTTGTTGTATGAAACTCCGTTCACTTCAATGGTCCCTGTATTAGGCAGAAGGGGGAGGTAGTCTGTCCACCTTTTTTTTTTTTTTTTTTTTGTAGTACTGAACATTAGTATTCATTTGAGTCATTGTACACAGGGGAGCAGACATTGATAGCGGC